>JAWQFJ010001534.1:97500-100000 GCA_034096865.1 Theodoxus fluviatilis | reverse complement strand
AAGCTAACCGAAGCAAACAGTGCAAATTGTAGACAGTGCGAGTCAGAGTTGGGTTAAATTTCCATCAGTTCAGTATGACTGTGACACAAGTCGTCCAAACGTACTAATTGCAGTTAGGCCTTAAAATATGTAGTCTTAATTGTGTGCAATGGGATAAGGCTATCGTTTATTCGAGGCACTTTGTGGATGGTAAGTCAAGTGCTTTTTTTCAGTTTTAAATGCCACTGGCTAAATTATGTTCAGTTTATGTTTGATTTGTATGTATGATTCAGAAGCTAATCGAAGCAAACAGTGCAAATTGTAAACAGTGCGAGTCAGAGTTGGGTTAAATTTCCATCAGTTCAGTATGACTGTGACACAAGTCGTCCAAACGTAATAATTGCAGTTATTCCTTAAAGTATGTGTGCATACATGTCTTAAAGGTCACTAACTTTGTGAATGAATCTTAATCGATACATGTATTGTGTGTTCAACAGGCACAAAGGCCTACCTCCACATGCGGAACAGTCCTTCATGGCTGCCTACCCTTCATTTGGGACACAAGATATCAAACCACACTCCGGACAAGGCCAAAGATAGGTAAGTGATCATGTTTAAAGGCTTAGGATCACATAATTTTGATGTTTAAGGCTTATCCAGCTGTATCAGTGTCTAACAAACTCAGTGTTCTACCAAGTGGCGCGATTCAAATCCCTCCACAAACACAATCCAGTCCCCACCCCCTCACATATTAGTATTCATTTAATTTTTACTTCCGGCGCTGTGAGGGACAGGTCAGGACAGGGATTACCATGCTTCAGTTCTGAGTAAGTTCCTGAATGCACTGTATACTTTATTTGTCTTTCAGGTTTGAACGACTCCGTTCAAGGAGCAAGAGACCTGCATCAACAAGTGGTGAAGGGCCTACGAACAAGAAAAAGAAATCAAGTACATGTACAGGAGATGCAGAGGAAGCTGATGTTGGAACTGCTTTTGACATCACTGACGGTGATGGAGAAGATGGAGAGAATGTGGATAGTACTGAGCAAGAAAATGATGGTGGTGATGCACTTTTGGGTAGTGTGACTGATGACATTGATGCAAATGACCAGTTTGATGATGTCAGAAGAGAAGTTGCAGCCCAGACTGATTTGACCTCACAGGCCATAGACCAGGTGTTGGCTGATAATGCAGCAAGGGTTGTTGAGTCAGCAAAATTGTCTGAGACCAAGAACATCTCTATTTATGATAGGGAGTACTATACTGCAGACAAAGAAAAAAATCACATTTTACACTGGATTGCCAAGTCTAGCAATGTTTGATCTTGTTCTTGATTTAGTTTCACCCCACATGTCTAAGGCCCGTCGCACACTAGGCGTCCATTTGTGACGCAAGCTGCTTGCGTCCTACGGCGCTTGGCCGCTAGCTGTGAGCCGCTTGCGTCTTCATCTCGCACACTCGCAGCTTGACGCGAGCGGCACTTGCCATATTTGGAAAGTACATTATGCAGCATTTATAATCTGGTCAAACAAAATGGTCAGTAATTGAATAAATGCTGGGTGTATTTTTTTGACTGCCTGCGATTCATAATATATAAATCAGAGTAGGAGTGACACTGGACATAACAAAAAACATACAAGCTAAACACAATGCATTATTCTTGTGATTGTTTTAATATTTTATGCAGATCAGTATGACCAGTTGTAAAAAAAAAATGCAATAGAATCAAAACACTGTAAAACTGAAATAAACATGCACAGTGCATAAGAGCCCAGAGAGGAACTGTCCCTTTAAGGTTCTAGGTTATCTATGCACAGGCCACATTACACGAAGTCTTGAAGTCTGAACAATAATTTATCCTCTATTCCACAAGCAGTACTAAACACAGTACATGTACTCACACTAACCGGGGTACAGTGTCCTAGAATTTACTCGATTTTGACCCAATGAGCCAAACTAACATTCATTTTAAACCTAGAATGCATGAAAACAAATGCACAAAAAAGGCTTCAGCACTGAGCTTAGGCCAAAAAAGAAAAGAAAAAAAAAGCTATGCATTGGTAACCCGACTGACCTTATGTTTTCCTGCAGAACCTAAGACTTGTTTTTTCAAAATGTCAATTAAAAGAAAAGATCAAGGAATTATAGAAACTTATTTGAATTTTGATGTCAAATAATTTCTGGTAGGCGCTAATACTACTCTTTGCTAAAACCACGCTGACGAAAACTATGCCGAAATTTCAAACTTACCACTCCAGCCTTTCTTCATCTCCACCCCAATCC
Organism: Theodoxus fluviatilis; assembly: GCA_034096865.1. NCBI lineage: Eukaryota > Metazoa > Mollusca > Gastropoda > Cycloneritida > Neritidae > Theodoxus > Theodoxus fluviatilis. Next base: position 97,738 of record JAWQFJ010001534.1, on the reverse strand, counting down.
ACAGGAGACTCTCCCGGGTCTTGTCACGATCATAATAACTTTTCATCCCGAGATTGTAGAGGTTTTCTTGCCTGCCCTTGCAAACAATCTGATTGGCCACGTCCAAGCGTCTAGGCGCTCGGAAATAGAGACGACCCTACTTCCGAGCGCCTGACGCTTGGACGCAAGCGGCTGGGCGCGCGCAGCCGAATCAGCCGGCGGCTACCCTCGCACACTGTACTGCGCGTTCAAAATACCC
>JAWQFJ010001534.1:75000-90000 GCA_034096865.1 Theodoxus fluviatilis | reverse complement strand
CACCATTTTGCATTACACTACACTACACCAAACCACACTACACCATACACGCGACATCGTATTACAATACACCACACTACACTGTACTACACAGTAATACACTACACTATTGTTGACCCTTGATTTTCTTAATTTAGGGCTAGCTAGAAACTCCCTACTGAGCGTAACAGAAGACGAGTCTCCAGAGAAAGAGCCCCCGTCGACGAGTGTTTCGGCCCTATAATCTTCCTTACACTCTCGGGGGGGGGGGGGGGGGGGGAAGGGGGGCCACACCTGGACAGGTGTCCGTCTTTCTGCCACTGTATTTGGCAGGGGCGTGGAGAAGCAATCGGAATTAAGCATTTTTGCTCAAGGATGCAACTCTGGAATCCAAGCCGTTTCGAACCCCGCACCCTCTGACTGCAGGTCCAGCGCGCTACCGCTCTTGCCACAGAGCCTCGCGGGGAACGCGCTCTCTTATTGGCAGGTCTTTTACTTCAGTTCGAGGTCGCGCCTGGGGCATTCAGCGTGGCTGAGACTAGTGAATCTCTGTGTTCAGAATGCGCCTGGGGTGGTGGTGGTGCAGAGGCATGCCACGTGACCTCGCCCGCGCGACCGGCCACGGCGGGTTATTGGGTGGAGGAATGTGCCACGGTACTGACATATATGATATACATTTTCTTCCGGGATTCCGAACGGCTATGAACCTTGATGATTCACTTGGCTCAACATTTTTTTTACATGTCTCATGCCATGCACAAATCACTAGCAAACAAAGGTTACCATGAACAGAACTATTTATTTAATATATAAAGGTATTCAAGATAAACAAAGTAACTGTACCAATACTAATGGCTAATAACCAGGCTGATTTCCAGAGATTAAACACAATGAGTTAATAATATGGTTGCAGCCACAAAATAAAGAAAAGATTCAGTCCTTGAAGTTTAACTTCTTATTAATGTTCACCTAAGGTTCTGAAAAGTTCAGTTCATATTCACAGGGGATTGAGGACAGAGAGAGAACTGGTGTCAGTTTACTCATCCGACTTGTTGATGATGGCAGACTTGTTGATGAGGGCACGGTAGGAGATTCTCCACATTGAATTTGGGAAAACAACAAATTGGTGGGAAGAGTCGCTTCGCCTCTGGTGACCGCCAGGCGTAGACGGGAGTGGCATAGGTCTCGCTTGTCTGAGATCCAGAGCCGAACTGGTTGACGGGTCCGTCACTCCCTGCTATATCCAAACTCCACCGTCCCTTGGTATTACAGACTGTCAGCAGCCGTCCATTCAAGCCCTGGAAATCTCTGATAGCAAGAGTTTCTCATGGGTATCTTATCACACTGGCCCCTTCCTTGTCCTCTCCTTCGTCTAATTAGTCTCCCTCTCTCCTATTGTTCTGATCATCAAGTCCCTCTCTCCATCTCTCTTCACTTCATAAATTTTGGCTGACCACCTGCAGCCCCCCCCCCCCCCCCCCCAAGGGAATGCACTCTCCACACTATCAGGCACCACCCACATAGGGTTCTACTTCTGTAACAACCATGCTACACAATACCACACCACACCATACCTCAATACACCATACACACAACACCATACCGTACTACACCACATCACACTACTCCATACTACACAATACCACACCACACCATACCTCAATACACCATACACACAACACCATACCATACTACACCACATCACACTACTCCATACTACACAATACCAAGCTACACCATACCACACTACATCATACACACAACACCGTACCATACTACACCACATCGCACTAATCCATACTACACAATACCAAGCTACACCATACCACACTACATCATACACATAACACCGTACCATACTACACCATATCACACAATAAGCACTTCACCATATATACATACTGAATTACACCATACCAAACCACACCAGACCACATTACACTACACCATGCAATACCACGCCACATTACATCAAAGCACACTACACATACCACACTACACCACACCATAAACACAACACCACACTACATCACACTACACTACACCATACTACAATACACCACACACACAACACCATACAATACCACACCACACTACATCACACTGCATTACACGATACAACACTACACCACACCACGTTAAACGACACTCACCGTAAAACCACACCACACTATAACACACCACACCACAATACACCACAGCACATCACACTACGCCATACCACACCACACCACACTACACCATACCACACCAAACTGCACCGTTATACATCACACTACACTATACCACACCACACCACAATACACCACAGCACATCACACTACGCCATACCACACCACACCACACTACACCATACCACACCAAACTGCACCGTTATACATCACACTACACTATACCACACCACACCACAATACACCACAGCACATCACACTACGCCATACCACACCACACCACACCACACTATACCACACCAAACTGCACCGTTATACATCACACTACACTATACCACACCACACCACACCACAATACACCACAGCACATCACACTACGCCATACCACACCACACCACACCACACTACACTATACCACACCAAACTGCACCGTTATACATCACACTACACTATACCACACCACACCACAATACACCACAGCACATCACACTACGCCATACCACACCACACCACACCACACTACACTATACCACACCAAACTGCACCGTTATACATCACACTACACTATACCACACCACAATACACCACATCACATCACACTACGCCATACCACACCACACCACACTACACTATACCACACCAAACTGCACCGTTATACATCACACTACACTATACCACACCACACCGCAATACACCACAGCACATCACACTACGCCATACCACACCACACCACACTACACTATACCACACCAAACTGCACCGTTATACATCACACTACACTATACCACACCACACCACAATACACCACAGCACATCACACTACGCCACACCACACCACACCTCACTACACTCACCATGCAACCATACACTTCATCATCCCTGAACCACACAGAACGGCATACACTATGCTGCACGAGTCCAAACTACACCCAACCTCACTCCCGCGCTTGTTCACGCCCTGTACCTGCACTGTATCTGCACTGTACCTGTACTGTACCTGCACTGTACCTGCACTGTACTTGCACTGTACCTGCACTTTGCCCCCAATACCTGCTGCCTGCCAGCTGCTCCCTCGGGGTTGGGGGTCAGAATAGACCCACCACGCCTCCCTACGCAATTCGTAAGAGGCGAATAACTGGGGACATCGTGACTTGATTTGCGCTTACTCCAAACTATTCTAGTGATGATCGTGCTTAATAACCTTACATAGTCTACAAAGGCTGATAGGCCGTAAAACTCTATTAGTCCAATCCAATCCAATCCACTCCACACCAACCCAATCCAACCCAACCCAACCCATTACAAGCCAATCTAATCTAATCTTATCCAATCCAATCCAATTCAACTCAATCCAATACAATCCAATCCAATCCAATACAATCCAATCCAATCCAATCCAATCCAATCCAACCCAACCCAATCCAATCCAATCCAATCCAATCCAAACCCAATCCAATCCAATCCAACCCAATCCAATACAATTCAATCCAATACAATCCAACACAAGCCAATCTAATCCAATCCAATACACTCCAATCCAATCCAATCCAATCCAATCCAATCCAATCCAATCCAATCCAATCCAATATGCCTGCCAGGTGCTGTACATGGCGGTGGGTGATGACCTGAAGGACGCGCTGTTTGAGCTCACCGTCAACAAGGAGACGAACGTGGTGCTGCACGGGCTGGACAAGGGCGTCATCTACCAGCTGCGCATCATGGGCTACAGCGTGGCTGGCGACGGCAAGAAGAGCCCCATCACCTACTTCACGCTCGGTCAGTGTCCATGATGATGATGATGATGATAATGATGATGATGATGATGATGATGATGATGATGATGATGATGATGATGATGATGATGATGATGATAATGATGATGATGATGATGATGACGACGACGACGACGACAACGATGACGACGATGACGATGACGAAGATGATGATGATGATGATGATGACGACGATGACGACGAAGATGACGATGATGACGACGACGACGACGATGATGATGAAGACGACGACGATGAAGACGACGATGATGACAACGATGATGATGAAGACGACAATGACGAGGACGATGATGATAAAGATGAATGGAGTTTTACGGTCCATCAGCCTTTTTATGCTATGCAAAGTCATTGATGACGATACTCACCTGAACAGGTTGGAGAATGAGCAAGTCAAACCGCGATTCCTCCAGGTACTGGCCTCTTACAAATCATGTGGGGAGACGTGATGGGTCTGATCTCACCCCAACCCAATGAGGGACAGTGTCCAGGAAGATTCAGGACTCACGTTAGCAAGAAGTTTAATGCCCAAAATATGGACAATACAGTGCAGGAAGGTTGTTTATTTTATAAAGGTCTCTTGTATTTATTTAAAAAAACCAAAGATGAATAAAAGCTATAACAAGCCAGATTCGGACCAAAAAGTTGCATTAAGTCGATTTAAAGGAGGAATCACCCTTCCACGTAAATGTGCGTCTGATGACACCTCTAAGCCAAAAACTTTGCGCTTTTGTCCCTTTTATTTGTCTTTGTCTTTGCAATACGAGCGACGAACAAATGCAATTCTACGCTCTGTTATCAACATACCAAGACAGTCAGACGTTTTAGAATCCATAAACAGGGAAACATTTGACGGCGGAATACATCATGGAAGCACTTGAAACAAAAATTGCATCGTGGTGTTACAAGAAGAGAATGGGAGAGAACGATTGTTACGGTCGTTGTCTGTTCAGAGCTTTAGAGTGATCTCTGTATACTACAGAGGAAAGGCACACAACACGCACGCACACACACACATCACATAAACACACTCACACACACACACACACACACACACACACACACCACATAAACACACACACACACATATACACACACCACATAAACACACACACACACATCACATAAACACACACACATATACACACCACATAAACACACACACACACATACACACACCACATAAGCACACACCACATAAACACACACACACATACACATACCACATAAACACACACACACACACATACACACACCACATAAACACACACACACACACACACACACACACACACACACACACACACACATCACACCAGCGAGTACCGTAACCTAAACGTCTGTCATCCCGATTCCCCTCAGGGCGGGGGGTGAGAAGAGACCTCCGTGTCTCCTCACGCCATTAGTGAGGGGTGAGAGAGACCTCCGTGTCTGCCCACGCCATTAGTGAGGGGTGAGAGAGACCTCCGTGTCTCCTCACGCCATTAGTGAAAGGCGAATGAATAGGAAAACGAGACATGACTCGCTCTTAACTATAACCTGCTAAATCATCTTGTAGAAAATGGCTTTGCATAGCCTTCATAGGCTGATAGGCCGTAATACTTCCTTCCTTCCTTCCTTTTTCATTCATTCATTTACTCGACCTTCCTTCTTCATTCATTCATTCATTCATTCATTCATTCATTCATTCATTCATTCATTCATTCATTTATTCATTCATTCATTCATTCATTCATTTATTCAACTATCATTCCGACTGTCATGCAAATGCCCAGGGAACAGTTCTTGAGAGTGACTGTACATCGCCTGCCACATACCGGGCACTGTTCTGTGACTCAAAGTGGAAGTCTGAGAACAATTTCAGCAGGCTCGAGGATAATTTTTTTAAGGCAACAAAGATGCATATTGCAAAGTTTCTGTCCATGCTTCTACCATTGCTCCATTTAGCGCGAGTGTTATATCGCGATGCATATTTTGATGCAACTCAGTTGCCCGAAGGCTTCATTCAAGCCATCCTTTCCCCTTCCTTTGATGAAACCACTTTCCGATGCAACTTGAAAGGAAAGCCAGAATAGAGCAGTGCATAATCCATGACACAAAGCACACTACCACATTGTTCATCATCACCATGTATCCCTACTCATAGAAAATAATACAGAAGAACAGACTATGGTCCAAAAAGGCAGAATAGAGGGACAAGGCGGCAGCAGCGCCACATCCACTGTTTAGGGGGCACTCAAGCCCAGGGACAGTGGTCGTAGACTGTAATCTCATCAGCCCTTGTATGCAGCTGTGAGCCAGCAGGGTGTGGGAATATCATCTAGGGAGTAGAGTTGGTGCCGGTACCCGACTGTGTGTCTTATATGTCTGTCCCTGTGCTTTGTCGTCAGGTGCTAATGAAGGTTTGATCAAGCGGTTCGGTGATCAGGGGGTAAAGTTTATAACTGTCTCAAAACTCATATATGGGTGATAAGTCGCCTTTAAATATACACCATCACCTTAAAAAATATTTACCCAATGCTAGATCACGGAAGCATCATAGTCTCTTCTTATCACAGTTTTATACTGCCCTCGTAGACATCGAGTTATGCTCTTGGCAAGAAGTGTCACAACAAAACCAAGCACTGTTGCTCAAAGGAACAGCTCTTTAGTCTCTTTTAGCGCTCCCCCTATGGTTTGGGAATAAGAATAGACCCATCGTGTCTCTCTGAACGTCTCTTTCAGCGCTCCCCCTGCGGTTTGGGAATAAGAATAGACCCATCGTGTCTCTCTGAACGTCTCTTTCAGCGCTCCCCCTGCGGTTTGGGAATAAGAATAGATCCATCGTGTCTCTCTGAACGTCTCTTTCAGCGCTCCCCCTGCGGTTTGGGAATAAGAATAGACCCATCGTGTCTCTCTGAACGTCTCTTTCAGCGCTCCCCCTGCGGTTTGGGAATAAGAATAGACCCATCGTGTCTCTCTGAACGTCTCTTTCAGCGCTCCCCCTGCGGTTTGGGAATAAGAATAGACCCATCGTGTCTCTCTGAACGTCTCTTTCAGCGCTCCCCCTGCGGTTTGGGAATAAGAATAGACCCATCGTGTCTCTCTGAGCCATTCGTAAAAGGTCGAATTCCTAGAGAAATCTATATTTGACTTGCTCTAGGAGTAATAGCTCTACTGATCATCGTGACCAATGGACCTTACATAGCATACATAGGTTGGTGGGGAAAAACAAATCATCAATCTAATCCAATCCAATCCAGTCCAGTCCAGACCAGTTCAGTTCAGTTTAGTCCAGTTCAGTCCAGTCCAGTCCAGTTCAGTTCAGTTTAGTCCAGTCCAGTCCAGTCCAGTCCAGTCCAGTCCAGTCTAGTCTAGTCTAGTCTAGTCCAGTCCAGTCCAGTCCAGTCCAGTCCAGTCCAGTCCAGTCCAGTCCAGTCCAGTCCAGTTCAGTCCAGCCCAGTCCAGTCCAGTCCAGTCCAAAACAAACTAATCCAGTCCAATCCAATTGAATCTATCTCCTCGAACACCCCACCAAAAGCTACGAGAAGCCTGCCAGATGAACCCTTTGACGATTGGCCAAGAACATCACTGATGCTGACCTTGACCTTTTGCAGGTGGCGGTGTGCGATATGATCCCGTCACCACGGAAGTCATGGCTCTGTCCTGTTCGTTGAGGTCATCCTTGGCTCTTCTCGTCTCTGCGCTGTTTGTCTGCATGCTGTCGGTGATGCCATTGTCTCCAGTCTGAACGACGTTGTCAGAATCTTCCGCAGTCGTGAACAAGGGGCACGCGGACTACAGGTGTCCAACTGAAGAGGGAAGGATCAGGAGGTCGAGACTTTATGGTTAAAAAACTAGCGCTCTGTCACGCTTTCTTCCACTGGGATAATTCTCTGACAGAGTGTCTTTGATTCTCTCATTGCTTTTCATTATCCAGTGTTACCTTTTCATGTGCGCTAACAAGCTTCTATTTTCTTCCATTGCCAAATTTACAATGTAGAGTTGGCTTATTGTACACATCTTCATAATTGTGGTAACGTTGTTGTTTACCCAGGTCATACTTTTTCCTTGTCTGTTCTTCATTATTGCTTTTGTTGTTCTCATTTCATGTTTTGTTTCATGGAATGATTGATCCTGAGAGTTAAGAACATACTTGGTTCCGTAATAGCTGCCTGTATTACTAATCTGTCATTCTATGATGCTTACTATGCTTATTAAACTAAGTCCGAGAAGGATTGTGAAAAAACTTAGTTTTGCTTTATTATGTGTTGTATGCAAAAACTTGCGTCTACTGTGTCGAATCATTGATGTAATAATTTGCATGTAATCTTACGAAGAAAGTACCAGAAACTTTACCCCATCTTTACCACACATGATGTATACAATTTAATATAAAATATTTATTTCCCTGTAACAAGCACATAGCTATAGTAAGAAATGTCTTTGCAACAGAACGAAGTACAAAGAGAAGTTTTTTTTTGAGGGTAGGGTCTATTAACTACGTAATTTCAAAATCTTAAATTTTTCTTATATGGTGAGAAATGACACGAAATATCTATGAAGATCAAACGCATCTTTGCTGAGGTGGGGTTGCTGGAATTTTGACAACGATGCATCAATGTGTCGGTGAATTACCTGCAGTAAAACCTTCTTTTTAACAAAATGTTACATGGCATTTATTTATCAGCGCTATTTGGCTTGATGCAGATTTTCATTTGATATGCCTATTTGCTATTATCGTTATAGGACAATAACCTTTGTATTTTGATTTGTCCATGAACACTTTTGATAGCGGACATGACGAATCGGTTCCAAAACGGTTGATGAAAGCAACACAAATTTCCAACACCTATTGCACCACTTGCTAGTCATTTTTCTGAATGTAGTGTTAGAATTCTAGTAAGACTTTGCATTTGCTCTCAATAATTCTCATGCCATACATCTGTCATAACTGTTTCTAAATGTTTACACACCGATGAGTGTGTTTGCAAAGTATGTCATGCATGTTTATATTTGACTTTTTATAAATCCTAATAAAAGTTATCAAACGTTTCTTGCACACATTTTGCTTTTGTGGTTGTGACTGGCCTTTCTACACCATTAACATGAATATACAGGCACCACTTCGGCAGCAGGTAAGATGTCACGTGTCATAACAAGCAAGCTTGATGGCTGTGAATTATCCTACAACAGACGACTGCACTTCTATATCTCTGTTGGAGTGTCCGCAGGCTTGCCTGTGCGTCTGCTGGTCTGGCAGGCTGGCAATCTGTTCGTCTAGGTGACTGGCTTTGTGTCATTGTATGCCGGTCCTTTTCAGTCCATCCTTCTGTTTCTGGCTGTCTGTCTCAGTGCTAGTCTTCCCCAATTTCTTGTTTATCTGTGTTTGCGTCTATCTTTAAGCTTGCGTGTGTTTTGTGGGGATTAAGGGGGTGGATTGGGAGTGATGGTGGGGGAATTGTGTGCGTGCATAAGTGAATGTATCTGTCCGTCTCTCTCTCTCTCTCTCTCTCTCTCTCTCCTCTCTCTCTCTCTATCTATTTATCTCTCTCTCTCTCTCTCCCCCTCTTACTCTCACTCACTTTCTTTGACAATAATCACTGACAAAGGTTTCCATGGGTTGCCATAATTTATTCCGAAATCTGTACACACTATATAACACATTGGTCACCATCTCCGTCGCATGATTGGCTGCCATCTTGCAAGCGATCGCAGAGCCAAAAACAGCTAGGCAGTCACCGTGGCAGGCTGAAACACAGAGGAGTAGTAAGGCTTCAGAGGTGCTGCAGAGGAAACCACGCACACTGCGCGAATACTGCACAGTTGTTGTGTATCAGCATTTATAGGCATCACAAGCCGTCGTAATTCGGGTCTATTACAGGTAAAACCAAACATGTCTGGGAAAAGTACGTATTTGCAAGCACATTTCCACCCATCTTGATTCTTGAAAAAAAAGAGAAGAAGGATAAAACATTGAACACAACAAAAACACATCAAATATTGGGTCTCGTTGCAAAAACACCACAAATATCACGAAAAGTATTTACAAAGCTGGACAACATCCAGAGATTGTAAGTCGAGGCTGAACTTTTTATTTCTTTCGAAAATCTTAGGCTGGGAGCTGGGAAGGCGAAAACCGCGAGACAAGGTCACAGCCACATTGCCATTAGTCGTGGGAAAAAATTAGGTTACGAAAAACTTGGACATAGCTTCGCTACAATGCAGAGTTGGTGGAGGTTATAGGTGTAAGCTTAAAATCACAGTTTCTCAAGGGTGCCGTCCTACTCGTGTACATAACAACATCTGTCTAATCAAGCAACCAGACTACAACATACATATGCGCCCTCCATTGGAAGTCGTAAGTTCTCTGTAAAACAGTTTTTGGAGTTATGGCAACTTGCGTAAACATTCACCTAAAATCTTTCCACCAACGGAATTTTTTCACACGGAAAGAGCGGGATCGTACTGTTTCCCGCAGATTTCTCATGCAAGGCAATAAAATGTGGAATGAAAATGAACTTTTTCCACGACGGCCTTATGTGCAACGTGCATGTGAACGTTAAGAAAACATTTCAGCATGCTTTTCTACTGCACAACAAGAAAGATAAATAAAAACATCACTGAGATCATGAACTCATTTAGTTCATTCCGTCAACAACTCTGAGTACGACAAAGCTTAGAATGACGCTGTGCACGTCTCAATAACACGAGCTTCTGTGTAAAATGTGTATATCTTTACAGATTGTCAGTGCATCTGAAGTTTGTCTCTGTGCTCTACAAAAAGTCAATACAGGAATTAAATGTGCAGGAACAAAAAGAGAGTACATGCTGTTTTAATTGTGCAAAACTGTAATGATATTAATATTCGAGATAGAAAACAATCATTTTAAAGGAAACCCTCAGGTTAGAACCATAAGGTGAAAGGTAAACGGACTTACGGCAAAGTGAAGCTCTTCAGAGCTAGGAAGCAAACACCAGTACTCAAGATGCATGCGTGCACCATCTTGGAAACTGAAGAGTTACCTGCCGCTGTCACGTGACTCGATCTCTGCGCAGTACTTCCGTCGCGCTGGTCCGTGGCCAAACCGCCACACCGTCAGGCTTGACCGGTCCGGGTGAAAAGGTCAGTCTGGAATGACCCTGGTCAGGGGTCAACCTGAGCGACTAGGGTAAGGAACTTGTCCATATGACCCAGGTCTAAAGGTCAACGTGACTGGGGTCAAGTCAGACCAGAGGTCGGCCTGAGGGGTCAGGCGGAGTGTGGCCCAAGAGATCAGGGGAGGTGGGTATGGGTTGGGGGACACAGGTTCGAGGCGCCAGGGATCCGTGAAAGACTCAAGGCACGTCCATCCAGGCTGCAGACAAGACAGCGATCTACACAACCAATGCATTCTAGCTCTCGCCACAGCGGCAGGCAGACTCCTACCTCTCCAGTAGACCATGACTTCCCGGGAATTTTCGCGACTCTCCTGAATGGAGATGAACAATCGAATGGTTTAATATCTACAGAAACTGTGCGGATATAGACATGAGTCCTTCGAAAAATGGCAGTGGTGTTCGAAATTTTGGGGTTGTGGATGACGGGGGAAGACGTATTGATGTTCGGTGTTCATACTAAGGACCTCACACGTTGCCTCACACGAGGCGTAGTCTGTGATGGTCTGTCTCTAATACACACTCTCACACTTGAAACTATCTTTAGCTCGATGTTGTTTGAATACATAACATTCTGGATGCGGCGAAAATCAGGGACTGACATTCACGAGGCTCATGCCAAATGAGCCATATAACTTGTCTTTCTCGCGAGACCATTGATCGAAGACAAGCGTATATTTTTATAAAGATGCTCTTGAAATATAATCTATTTCATTTCGGAACGACTTCCTTTTCAGGCGTTGATAATACTTGTGGACAGGTGATCCCTTACTTTTTATATTTGCAAGTACAATTGACTACAATTCTACCACCCAAAACAATGAATGACCCATTGTGCCCCCGAGTTATCCGAGAAAAATATGCATTCTCTGTCGGCAGGTACATCTTTTTTTAAATATTTACTTCTTTGAGATTCAAGTCACGGAAGAGAGATACAAGCACCCTTGTTACTACCTTACGTTCGTGCACCCGTGCAATCACAGCGAATGCGCCGAAAGAGGGGGGCAACAGAAGTCTCGTTTGTCCCTGGAAAGAAGCTGGAGCGTCCCTCGCATCTCACATGGCGGACTCTAGACTAGCGGGCATGACTTCGTCCCCCACGCCTCCACGCTGACGACGAAAGAAGTTCTCAAGGTGTTCCCCCGTGGGGGGAAGGGGGGTTGGCTGTGGGAGGGGCCGGGAGGCCTAGGGCGAGGGGCTGTTGGGGACAGTGTCCGGGCTGAAATAGCTCTCTTCCATGCTGCTGCCGTAGGACAGCAGAGCCTTGCGGTCCACCACGATGTTGGTGGTGGGGCGCACTGATACCTCCGTCGGACGAATCCGTTCGCGCCGCCGGCGCCGTCTGATGGCGACGGGAGAGGAGGGCTCGGGAGTGGGGGTCTCATCTTGCCCTGGGGCCTCCTCCTTGCTGGGCGTCTGGTGCGGCTGGGGCGTGGAGGACTGCAGGCTGCGGGAGCGCGTGTTGACGGCCTTCTCCGTGGTGGAGATGGAGTCCGTGCAAGTGGACGTGTCCATCTTGTGACTGTCGCCCTGCAGCATGGGAATGGTCTGCATGCCGCGCTCCACCTGCTTGCCCTTGGGCCGAGGCGGGCCCCAGTCCGTCTGCGTCTCCATGGTGCGGATGTGCAGCCCGTCATCCAGCGCGCCGGCCGTCGTCTTTTCGTTGGCCTCCCCCATGTCCTCCAGCTTGCCCATGTCGAGGGCGCCTGGAAGGAAGGTGATCTGCCTGTTGACGCTCGGCGGAAGCTCCCGCAGCTGTATGTTGTTCAGGCAGCTCAGCTTCTCCTGCACCTGTTTCTTCAGCAGCAGCAGCTCAATGTCCTTGCCCTTGAGCACGATCTCCGTCAGGCTGCATGTGCTCTTCAGGCTGTCCAGGTTGACCTGCATCTCGCTGCGGCGTGTGATGTACTCCATGACCTCTTCCCCGTACATGGCGTGGAGCTCCTCGATCAGATGCTTCTCCCGGGTGCGGATGTCTGCAATGAACTGGATGGCCACGTCCCGGATCTTCTGCTCCGCGGCCTTGACCATGGTCTCGCATTTGGCCAGCAGCGCCATCTGGCCGTCGTAGCCGTTGATGCGTTCCTTGCAGTTGCTGAGTAGCGTTTGGATGCTCTCCTTGTACTTGAGGACGGCGTCCGAAAACTGCGTAATCTCGTGGTCCTTGTGCTCGTTAAACGTGCACAGCACGCAGATGCACGTTTCGCAGGGCTCGCAGTAGAAGCGCACCACCTCCTCCTGGTGCTCCTTGCACTCGATGTCCTTCTCGATCTCCACGTCGAAGAGGCTGTGGCCCTTGGTGACCTTGGTCTCCTTGTGCATGTCCACGCACTGCTTGCACAGCAGCTTGTTGCAGTCCAGGCACTTGGAGGACGCCTCGCGGTGCTTGCGGTTGACCAGCTTGCAGATGTCGCAGAAGGGGAACTTGGACGGCTTCTGGCGCTGCACCATCTCGGACAGGCTGGACACCAGGAAGTTGTCGGGCAGCTTTTTCACGCCTCCGAGCGGGAGGGCTGTGCGCTTGCGGCACAGGGGGCAGGTGAACTCGCGGTAGTCGCTGTACTTCTTGTAGGTGCATTCGGACATGACGTGGTTCTCGATGCATTGCTCGCAGAAGGTGTGCAGGCAGTCCAGGCATTTCGGGGACTTGAAGCCTTCCAGACAGATCTTGCAGGTGAGGAACTCCTCGTGGATCTCCTGGGCGAGCTTGGAGCCCTGACCTGCGGGCGCCGTCATGGCGAGGGGCGGGCTGCTGCTGGGCAGGTCGGCGCGTTCAATGGCCTGCGTGTAGTAACGGTCCCGCTCCAGCCGCCGCCGGTACCTGTAATCATACAGACAGGAGACAGGCTTTACACATCTGACGTTGAAACAAAGCTAGCACAGGGAGGCAGCTTGCTGAGAGTAAGCAAACACTATGCCACAGATACAAGGTGTGCTACTGGTAATTTTTTACCTTTGATACAGGAACACCTTGACGACGTTTTCCTCATCAAAGGCGAGCGTGTCCGATCCTCCATGTGCATTTATACTCAAGGTAATCTTATCTCCTTTTTGTCGCCTGGTGTTAACATAAGGATCCAAAATGAATGTAGAAGAGAATGTGTAAATGTCCCATCTATGGTTTGTCGAAAGTCATGAGAACTCCAGTAAACGGGACCACGCAGCACACGATACGTTGAGTAAACAGCGCACATACCAGCGTTTGACATCAAGGAGACAAAGAAAGGAACTGCCACTCCCACCATTAGTGAACGAGTGAAAGGCAGAGTATTCAAAAAGACAATGTTAGTGCTATTGCAACTGAACAGTTCTATTATGGTAATGCCGTAAGAAAATTGTGTAAAATGTAAACACATTAGTCTGTTTAAGAACACTCAGGAAATGTTGTCACAAGAGTGAGACAGTGGATTAATTAGTTGCACACGTGTCTCCAAGAAAAAGGAGGTAGAGAGATACGACCACCTGTTCTTATTTCAACACGTTCCCTACAAGCCTGGCGCCTTTTTCATATTGCCGATGCAGCACTTGACACAGGATCATGGGGCAGGCGGCTCTTCCTTCAAGATAAGTCCATCTGTCAGCACCGAGATGCCTCGCTGCTATCTTCACGTGCCTCCCCAGCCTAGATGCGTGGGTGGAGACGAGGGGAGGACATCAAAGCGCAGAAACAGGGAACTTCCACATGAGAAGTAGGTTCTGTTCAGTGCTGAGGAGCATTTAATGCATAGTGAGTGCATGGTCTTTGTGTCGTTTCCAGGCTACGTTGTTGAAACTTTGCGAAGTTTCCTAGTCACGGTACAGTCAATTATAGCGAGAAGAATTAGCAAGTCTTTGATTAATTAAGTGGTATATTGGTGAGATATCTAGGAAATGATTCTCAAATGTGATCACAGAGGCGCGCACGCGCGCGCGCACACACACAC
>JAWQFJ010001534.1:70000-72500 GCA_034096865.1 Theodoxus fluviatilis | reverse complement strand
TACTTCGCATCGATGATATCTTCAATACCTTTCGTGGATAGAGTGAACAAAAACTTCTCGTCTGATGATTTTCGGCACTCTCTAGTACAAGGTCAAAGACAGGGGAGCTGAAAAAGAGGGAGGGAGATTTTGAAAGAGGGAGGGGGGCGTTGGGATGGGAGAGATGGGTGTGGTGCCGCAAGGTTTGTGCCCTGATACTGCGGCAGAGTGGTCTGACGTGTGCCAGACGTAGAGATACATCAAGGTTAAACATTTCCGACACTTCGAATGAAACGGATGATGTATCTCGTGAAACAGCTGCTGCGTCGCTAGGCAACAAGCAAGGTGCATGTGGATGCCCTATGCGGCAGACCTGAGGTGAGGTAGAGGGAGGGCAGAGGTCTGCCGAGCAAAGAAAGCAGGAGAACGGAGTATCGTGTATCTCAAACCTTCGGTCCCCTCCAGATCTTACCGCCGGATCAAATCAACACCTCATAAACTCATCTCCTGGTATCTACCTCGAGGTTTTACACCACCCACCCTTTTCTTGCTGCAAACACCTTAGCTGCTGTTGCTACTTCTGCTGCCGTTTCTTCCCCTCATTCTCACCATCACCACCATCATCGCCACCGTCACTACCACTGCCATCATCATCTCAACCATCGGCGCCGCCACTACCACTGCCACCATCACCACCACCATCGCCACCGCCACTACCACTGCCACCATCGCCACAACCATCGCCACCACCACTACCACTGCCACCATCACCACCACCATCGCCACCGTCACTACCACTGCCACCATCACCACCACCATCGCCACCGCCACTACCACTGCCACCATCGCCACAACCATCGCCACCACCACTACCACTGCCACCGTCACCACCACCATCGCCACCACCACTACCACTGCCCCCATCACCACCACCATTGCCACCACCACTACCACTGCCACCATCGCCACAACCATCGCCACCGTCACTACCACTGCCCCCATCACCACCACCATCGCCACCGCCACTACCACTGCCACCATCACCACCACCATCGCCACCACCACTACCACTGCCCCCATCACCACCACCATCGCCACCGTCACTACCACTGCCACCATCACCACCACCATCGCCACCGCCACTACCACTGCCACCATCGCCACAACCATCGCCGCCGCCACTACCACTGCCACCATCGCCATAACCATCGCCTCCGCCACTACCACTGCCACCATCGCCACAACCATCGCCACCGCCATCGCCACCGCCACTACCACTGCCACCATCGCCACAACCATCGCCGCCGTCACTACCACTGCCCCCATCACCACTACCATCGCCACCGTCACTACCACTGCCACCATCGCCACCACCATCGCCACCGTCACTACCACTGCCACCATCACCACAACCATCGCCACCGTCACTACCACTGCCACCATCACCACAACCATCGCCACCGTCACTACCACTGCCACCATCACCACAACCATCGCCACCGTCACCACCACCATCGCCACCGCCACTACCACTGCCACCATCGCCACAACCATCGCCACCGCCACAACCATCACCACCACCATCGCCACCGCCACTACCACTGCCACCATCGCCACAACCATCGCCGCCGTCACTACCACTGCCACCATCACCACCACCATCGCCACCGTCACTACCACTGCCACCATCACCACCACCATCGCAACCGTCACTACCACTGCTACCATCACCACTACCATCGCCACCGCCACTACCACTGCCACCATCGCCTCAACCATCGGCGCCGCCACTACCACTGCCACCATCACCTCAACCATCGGCGCCGCCACTACCACTGCCCCCATCACCACCACCATCGCCACCGTCACTAACACTGCCACCATCACCTCAACCATCGCCGCCGCCACTACCACTGCCCCCATCACCACCACCATCGCAACCGTCACTACCACTGCTACCATCACCACTACCATCGCCACCGCCACTACCACTGCCACCATCGCCTCAACCATCGGCGCCGCCACTACCACTGCCACCATCACCTCAACCATCGGCGCCGCCACTACCACTGCCCCCATCACCACCACCATCGCCACCGTCACTAACACTGCCACCATCACCTCAACCATCGCCGCCGCCACTACCACTGCCCCCATCACCACCACCATCACCACCACCATCGCCACCGTCACTACCACTGCCACCATTGCCACCACCATCGCCGCCGCCACTACCACTGCCCCCATCACCACCACCATCACCACCACCATCGCCACCGCCACTACCACTGCCACCATTGCCACCACCATCGCCACCGCCACTACCACTGCCACCATTGCCACCACCATCGCCGCCGCCACTACCACTGCCCCCATTACCACCACCATCACCACCACCGTCGCCACCGCCACTACCACTGCCACCATCACCACCACCATCGCCACCGTCACTACCACTGCCACCATCATCTTAACCATCGGTGCCGCCACTACCACTGCCACCATCACCATCACCATCACC
>JAWQFJ010001534.1:35000-57500 GCA_034096865.1 Theodoxus fluviatilis | reverse complement strand
AGTCGTATCTCTACTCCATCTCCCATCAGCGCTAATGTCAACGACCGCAAAATGTCACTCACTGGTGACGGAAAGTGTGAGTGTCAGTGTAAATGTGTGTGTATGTATCTATGTGTGGGCGAGTGTGAATCTGTGCATGTGTACGTGTGCATGTGTAAGTGCGTTTGTCAACACAAAACCCAGAAACCCAGGTGTAGGTTCCACTCTGAGTAGGATGTTTGAATCAAATCCTGATCTACGCTAGGGAAGGCTGGAGTGAGACGGCTTCCTATGTCCGTGTTGCCCTGTAGAGCAACGATTCATACTATACTGATCTGACCTGCCCCAGAGCTGCGAGCCTGCCTTGGGGAAGCCGTGATGTCACACCATAATTAGGCTGCCTTCTCCATGAGCAACGTTTGTGCCGCGCCACTCTAGGAGTTCCCCAGGTGCGGGCACTCCAAAGCCAAGACGTTTTCTGCAATCATGGAGCCGTCTTGAAGAGAGCCTGTGGAGAAAACGAGTACTCGTGTACGTCTGTTTTGACGATAAAAAATTATAGATGGTCTTTGTTCGGGACAGCAAAAACTGTTTCGTCTTTATTCCGGAATTATTTTATCCAACATCGTGAAAACAAGGAACTAGTTGTATGCCATTTGAGGGTCGTCAAAGACGTATAGACTGGAAATCTGCATCCCAGGAAAAATGAATATTCATGTATAGTGCAGTCGTAAAACGTTCAATCCATATCTAGGCGTATGTACCTCAAACTTCCATCGTTACTTGCTGACCTGGAAGTGCAGGCTATTCTTAAATGCCTAAAAATAAATACGTGATCAAACACTGTCGTCTTTTGTACCATTTATCAACCATCAACCAGGATCAACTAGTTCGCTAAACATTCATCTCCAAGACCAATACATCCAGAAAATCCCAACGAAGTTACTTGGTCACTTTTGAAATCCCTCAGTGCTGAGTTTATCAGTGTCTTATCGGAGACCGTACATCAATGGCAGCCTCCTTCATCCTCTGACGTCACGAGGTTTTGAAATAGTGCCGATGACTAAACTCTCACATCAGGGAGATGGCTTTAGGATGTAGCAAGACGTAGGGATATCTCCAACTTCTCCGCGCATCATTATCTGTGTTGCGACGAGTAACGGATAACCTCAGATAAAATTCGGAGACCCTCTGAGCAACCATCGGGGTTGCCTTTGATTCCATTCAAAAAGACGAGTTCAAACGCCTCCCGCCATAAAAATAAACTAGGTGAGTGAAAGAACTCGTTTCCAAGGCGAATCTATGCCAAGACTCAAAAGGCGATTTCCGTTCGGGACGAGCTTCTTCGGAGGAGAGCTCACTCATTCATTGGAATTTTGAGTGGGTCATTTGGATGAGTACATGAAAGTGAGTTTTCTGTCGCGACGAATGCAGCGTTGATGAGTCTGTTAACTTCAGAGAGAAATAAAAAGGAAAGCATCAGCAGTTAAACGTTTTTTATACGAAGGAATTATATTCATCGCCAGGTCAGTCTACGATCGTCCACATGCAGACATGCCTACAGCAGATGTTGAAAGGCACGCTTCTGGCTGTAGTTCATGAACGTGGACTACGAAAGTCCACGTTCATGAATTACACGAATTACACCCCTGTGGGGTGTAATTCATGAACGTGGACTTTCAGCGTAGTCTTAGGCCCGTGGGGTGTAATCCATGAACGTGGACAGCGTAGTCTTAGGCCCGTGGGGTGTAATTCATGAACGTGGACAGCGTAGTCTTAGGCCCGTGGGGTGTAATTCATGAACGTGGACTTTCGTAGTCCACGTTCATGAATTACAGCCGTACTAGTACACATCCTCATCGCTAGCTTACCTCGAAATCAATTCAACAAGTAAAGTCTTCACGACAGTCCTTAGAGCTCAGCTTAGTGAAGATCGCGCACAACACGCAGCGGGCGAAACAAAGCGTTTACAACGTGATGTTATTTGTGGTCGTGATATAAACATTTCAGAAACATGAGAAAAGAAATATATGAGTAACAACAACAACAACAACAACAACAACAATTTAATTATCCTTATCATTACTATTAAAGTGGTAGGCATACAATCACAGGTTTTGAATGTGAGTTGTCCTCATCATATACTACTTTTCTCCCCAGGGAGTTGAGACGGTGTTGGAATGATACAAGAGGTAGCCCGATGACCAGGGGGTAAATGTGTGCGGTTTAAGCATCCATCAATGGGGGATACTTGCAATATAAAAAATAGCACCTTTACCTTTACCTTTTCCCTACGACCTGAGTGTTATACAAAAAGCACTAATGTTTCCGCTACCACGTGATCAAAAACCTTTTGCCATGCAACGCATATCACACTTTCATACGTGATTTACTTTAAAAATCAAACCGAAGTAATGTAGCGAGAGAGGACTTGCTACAAAGCAAGTGCTTCGGTTTCTCTATTTATAAGAAATGCTGCTTGCTTTTACATATTAGCGAGTTTGCAAGTAAATCGTATTATCTAGTGTAAAGGTTTCTATCGTTTAGTTTTAAAAGGGGGTATCCTCGCGCGAAAAATCTTCACTTTCAATAACTGTCCTGGCTATGTATGCATGCTGAAGCTGTTGGCAACGCAAGCTGTCAGTTCTTTCGTTTAGTACGCGCTGGTACACCATCAAAGTTTCATTCTTATTCAGTTCAAGATCTTCATGCACTTCTCACTACTTTGTTTGCGTAAAGACCTGCTTTCTGCCAGTGAAGCAAGGCTGTCGCAGTCTCTGTTGGCTCTCAGACCTTCACTCCACTTGAATGATTAGGGTCAGGAGAAAAACCCACTGGTTCTGACTCTCCGATCGCTCGCTAGACAAAGCACACTCGTACAATCTTGACCCTCTTCTTCGTGAGCCACACATAATTTTATTTCAAAGACTCACAGCGAAGTCAGGAGCGTAGCGGCGAGGACATTCTGGTGGATTTATCGGAACCCTGGCCAGATAACGATGATGGACGTCAGCAGCCGAGCCCAGTGAAAAATAAGTAGGGTTGTTAAACAGAACCAACATAGGTTCAGGCACGGAGTTCTCAATGCCAAAACACTCCCTTTAGTTCTTCACGACCTGGAGGATTTTTCCACTCAGGAGCTTGTTCATAAAACCTTGAGACTGCCTTCTCAGGAAGATGAGGGTTTGCGTGTTGTGTCTGTGGGGGAAGAAAAGCATAGCTTTTGCAAGTTCAGGTAAAGTAATGGGTCTCGTGCAGTTTCTGACTCGTTGAGTTCTTTGTGCGTGTGGCAGAGAGGCTATTTTGTTGAGAGGACGCAAAAGAGGAACACAGCCACCCGAGTACACTCTTCACTACGTCCTCGCTTTGCCTAGTTTGTGCCTTGCTCTCTGGAAGAAGACACCAGTTCTAACACTGTCAACAATATACCATGTGGTCTCTCCTTCACCAGCGTTAGCTAAGAGTAATTTTCAGTAGACTTCTGAACAGCTTTGTGATGGTGTCAGTATTATGGATACAAACGAGTTCCTTCTGCGTGCCAATGATTCAACTGCGTGGAGAGAAGCGGGTGGAGAGTTGTCTGTAAATCTTCGAGCCAGTCTGAGAGGACCAGTAGAAAGAAGGGCGGCATGAACTGGTGTTTGGAAAGTTGTGGATACGTGAAATGGAGACCAGTCCATTGTTGCGCATGGGTTGGGGATGATTTATCAGGATGGTTTGAACGCACGGATGGAGCTTCATGATCTCACTCTGTCCAGCTGTCCCCCGGTAGCCTCCCTGGCTGCTTGGGGCCACCTCTGGCAGAGCTACTGGAGCAGGCCCAGAAAGCCCAGTAATCAAGGGTTCCAGCTGACGATGTGGCATAGAGCGGCTCCCGCCTTATGTAACACTATAGTTGTAAAATCGAATAAATGATGATGATGATCAACGCATGACCTTTGATGCATGGCTTATTTACTGATACGGCAAGAAACACTTTGATGATGATCTTCAAAATAGTCCACAGTGAGGCAATGAAACTCATTCACTGGTAGAGTCATTCTATTTCACAAACTGACTACATCGTCTTATTATGCGAACATGATAGTACAAGTTACCCCCAAACTATGAAAACATACGAGGCTATTTTATGGATGAAATGTTTCGATTTAATGCATGAAGATTTCAGCCCAGCAGCAGCAGTAGCAGTCGCAACGACGACAACATCAACGGTGACGACAAAGTCATCAGCAGCAACGCTGTTGTCATCAAAGTTAACACCATAACATCATCAACAGATCAATAAAGTAGATGACAATGACCACAACAACGATGACGACAACGACGACGACGAAGACAATGTTACTCAGCGACTATGTTGTCGGTAAAAATAACAACAACTGAACAAAATCAACAGAGCAACAAAGACCATAACGACGACATTAGTTTCAGTCAATTAGTGTGCGGATTCTTATAACTTAATTCAATGCAGAAGCAAGTTCTAATGACAAAGTGTTGTCTGGTATTTTTTAAATAAACCCAGATTTGTCCGGTCCCAGGGATAGAATCACGGCACTGCACCTCGCACATCGTCCAACCCCAAAGCATGCTCGCCTCTCTCCGACTGTCAAAATCACGGTTTCAACAAGCTAGTAGAGGCTGAGAGGCTGAGGGGCTGACCGTGTACTCATGCAGGAGGGGAGAGCACTTGGGGGTGGGGTGGGGGGTTGGCTGCCAGGAACTGGTATATATTGTAGACAAGTGAGAAGGGAAGTGAAGTTCCTTTAAAAACTTGTTGTTTTTTGCTTTAGCACGTAGTAGACGTTAAACCAAAGCTAACGCATTCACACAGTGGGGTAGTCATAGATGTTCACCAAGTATATATAGTTCACGCACAGACAGAATTACACGCATGGACAGATTTACGACACAGGGTTGCAACTAGCATTATATTGTCAAGATATTTGAATAAACCCAGATTTTTCCGGTCCCAGGGATACAACCACGGCACTGCACCTCGCACATCGTCCAACCCCAAAGCATGCTCGTCTATCTGGTTTATCTTGCATTGGTGGCAGGGGAGTGCACACGCACTCTCGTGGACTATGGGCCTCTAAGGCTGACGCGCCACGCGTCACATCAGCGTGGAGGGGAACACCAGTCAGGGTAGACGGGCCTCCGTGCCAACAGCAACAAACACAGGCAGAGTGAGACCAGTGGAGGAGACCACTAACACTACAAGCATGACAGGGGGGTGGGAAAGTGGAGGGTGGGTGGGCGGTGTATAGGGTGGATGGGAAAAATAGGGGGGGGGGGGGGGAACACCCTGCGTTCCTCGGCACTCTGCTTCATCTCTGCTACGATGTAGCAAGCCGAGGAGTTTTGGTTGGTTGTTCTTTTTTAGCGACTTTAAAATAAAATAATCATTGAAAGTAGAGGGTTTTGGGAACCCTCTTTCGATACATGAATCCCCAAAATGATTACATATTCAATTTTATCCCTCTTGATCAAAGAGACGACTTAATAGAAGTATTAGGGTCAAGTATCATTGATACGCGATCTTTGGCGACATTTCACCCAGTGGCAGAGGTCAACTTCCTGTCAAGGTCGCGCAGCAGCTGGAACATCTGAGAAGGAGCTCTAACTGCTTCACACTAGAGTACGCCATTTACTGTGCCCAAAGACCATACATTACTTGCTGTGCCTAACAACAATGAAACTACAGCGCCTGTAGTCGCATTTGATTGGCTCATACTAAATATCGAATTAAATGGAAGTCATTCCACGAACTTGCACGGTAAACACGCTTCGAGTCATGAAGTTTACAGCCATGGAAGTGGCAGACGTGCCGATAGCTGTCAAATTTCGAAGAAAGGAATGTTTTAGTGTTCTCATTACCGTGGCAGAGTGGATTGTATGTCATGGTTTGATATCTGTTGTAAACGTCAGCAATCATTCCCATGCCTGTAAGGAAGTAGCAGACGACACACATTTTGGGATTTCCCTTGACCTTCCTTTATGATTGGTGATGGTTATTTCCCTTCTGTCTTTAATGATAATCGACCCTAATGCTTTTATTAAGTCGTCTCTTCAACCAAGAGGGATCAAATTGAATGTGAAATCATTTCGGAGATTCATGTATCCAAAGAGGTCCTCCAAAACCCTCTACTTTTCATGACAAAGTGATTTATAAGTCATAAAAAAATTCCAGGCTTGCTACATCGTAGCATAGATGACGCAGAGTGCGACGGAACGCAGGCTTTTCAAATACGAGCAAGGTCTTTCCTGTGCTACAATAGACTCTTGGAGGAAGAGGGCCTACAGGTGAAACAACCACCACCATAGCCCTGACTGGTTCCACTGTAGGATTTCTACCGAATGCTGACCCAGCATCGCAGCAGGTGAACAAGATAAAACAGACCAGGTTTCTCCTGGTTGGTGCCGCGTACTGAGCCAAGCACTCCGGACACCTTCACTACCCTCCCCCACCCACCCCTCCCCCTCCCTCTTCCCCCTTCCCACTCTCCCATCCCGCTCACTTTGCCCCCTCTCTCCCCAGACGAGTCAGGCAGGCAGACTGTAAAGGACAAAGGGAGGTAAATGCCACACACAAAGACTCTCTCGGCCAGAGACTGCATGGGAGCCAGACAGGGGTCACGCCATCTCCATAGCAACCAGACTCAAGGCATGCGGCTGGCATAGCCCTCTGGTCGTACCCCTGTCTTCCTACCTCTCCTGCAACTCCCATCTCTCATGTCTTCCCTCATCATATGAAATGTTCTCCTTGCAGCAATACCAACTGTGCACATCATAATGGCTCCGACTGAAACTTGAGAATGTGTACGAAGAGAAACATTACCAGTGGCTGACGCACCAGCTGCAGGAGCGCGTGTACTAGAGAAAGATACCATTCATCAGGCTCAGCGTGGATGCACATGTGTGCGTTTGTGTGTTTGCACGCACGCTTGTTTGTGCTTGCGCAGTTTTGCGCATATCTGCGCATTGGGAGGTGTGTGTGTGTGTGTGTGTGTGTGTGTGTGTGTATGTGTGTGTGTGTGCGCGTGTGTACGTGTCTGTGTGTTTGTGTAATGCGTGTCTGAGTGAGTGTATACGTATGTGGATGTGTTTGTCTATGTGTGTGTGTGTGTGTGTGTGTGTGTGCGCGCGCGTGTGTGTACGTGTCTGTGTGTTGGTGTAATGAGTGTCTGAGTGAGTGCATACGCATGTGGATGTATTTGTCTATGTGTGTGTGTTTGTGTGTGTGTGTGTATGTATGTCTGTCTTCGTGCATGTCTGTGTGCGTGCGTGTGTGCGCGCGCGTAGGCTAGGTAAGTATGTGTGTACTCGCGAACGAAAGCATTGGTATAAGAATGTAGAACAGCAGCAACACAAGCAGCAGCAGCAACAGGGAGGCGGTAGCAGCAAAAGCGGTGGAAGTGGCAGCAAAAGTGGTGGAGGTGGCAGCAAAAGTGGTGGCAGTGGCAGCAATAGTGGTGGCAGTGGCAGCAAAAGTGGTGGAAGTGGCAGCAAAAGTGGTGGCAGTGGCAGCAATAGTGGTGGCAGTGGCAGCAACAGTGGTGGCAGTGGCAGCAAAAGTGGTGGAAGTGGCAGCAATAGTGGTGGAAGTGGCAGCAAAAGTGGTGGCAGTGGCAGCAACAGTGGCAGTGGCAGCAACAGTGGTGGCAGTGGGAGCAACAGTGGTGGCAGTGGGAGCAACAGTGGTGGCAGTGGCAGCAACAGTGGTGGCAGTGGCAGCAACAGTGGTGGCAGTGGCAGCAACAGTGGTGGCAGTGGCAGCAACAGTGGTGGCAGTGGCAGCAACAGTGGTGGCAGTGGCAGCAAAGTGGTGGCAGTGGCAGCAACAGTGGTGGCAGTGGCAGCAACAGTGGT
The DNA here is from genome assembly GCA_034096865.1 of Theodoxus fluviatilis. Lineage (NCBI taxonomy): Eukaryota > Metazoa > Mollusca > Gastropoda > Cycloneritida > Neritidae > Theodoxus > Theodoxus fluviatilis. Next base: position 49,652 of record JAWQFJ010001534.1, on the reverse strand, counting down.
GGCAGTGGCAGCAACAGTGGTGGCAGTGGCAGCAACAGTGGTGGCAGTGGCAGCAAAAGTGGTGGCAGTGGCAGCAACAGTGGTGGCAGTGGCAGCAACAGTGGTGGCAGTGGCAGCAACGCCAGAAAGAGCCCAGGCTGAGGTCCAAAGTCCACTGCCTGTCCGATTGTACGGGCCCTGAAATCTCTGCAGATGACAGGTGCAACAAATCCAGGAACAAACCCGAGTCAGACACCTATGATCTGCATCATCCCCAGCGTGGCGAAGGTCTAAAAAATTTCTCAACGTAAACCTCGGTTTGTACGTCCCACCTGGAGTGAACAGAAATAACCCTGACGTCAACACCCGGTAGGAAAAACAGACCAAAACCATCAACCCCGTTTTGCGAGCACCCCACGACTTTGAAATAGAATCACCAACAGCTTCGCCATCGACAAGTTTACACCAGATTGCCCTTTGCTGTAAACAGGGCTGGGAACCCGTACACAGCACTTCTCGCGGTCAGGTCAAAGGGGAATAACAAAGGAATAGCTGGCGCCAGCACTCACGTGATCTGGGTTGGTGCATTCTCTGCTGTCAACAAGTGGTCAAAAATAGCTGCCAGGTAAACGCACTGATCAAGACTGAGGTGATAAACAAAAGCAAATCGATTGTCCAAATGTTTGTGATAAACGAAGGAATAAGATGTGGCGCGCAGAAAACGGGCGTAGTATATACAGTGGAGGTGAGACCTTTTCAACAAACTGCTCGTTAAATCTTTCAAAACTTTGCTCTGGGACTTACATGTATTGGGGGGAAAAACACGAAGAAACACCGAAAAGAGAGTGTTTCTTTCGGTGTAAACGTTGTGCAGCACTTCATTAACGTGTGAGGAGCAGAAAATCCATGACCCAGAAGATCTGTACGTCTCAAAACCTGCCACAACAGGACAGGAGCAGTAGACTATGAGAATCATGCTCTGTGCTTTTCTGTATATAAACATGCTTGTGATATCACATGTGTGCCGTTGTCGTCCTGCTTATCTCTTCCTTTCACGATATGTGTGATATTTTATTCTTCTAGAACAGGGAGCAAGCACTTGAGCACTACTACTACTACATCACGGCACCTAGCAAGCAAACAAGACTGTCAACTCATCCTGATGCTACTCTGTTCTGCGTGCATTCTCCAAGTGCTCTGCCTCCTTGACCAACAGCGGCCTGCACATGAGCAATGTGAGCAATGTGAGCAATGTGAGCAATGTAAGCAATGTACACAGGACGAGTATGCAGTCTCGGCACATTCATTCTCCCTGCATGACCTTTCACCCCCTGGAAAACACCTAGCACTAGCCATGACGACCGACCACCCCTGAACCTAGGCCGACGTAGTTACTCCCCCGCTTCACACTGTTGCAAGAGTTGTGTCCAAAGAGCCATTCCAGGGGACGCCACTCTGTCGGCTTGCGCCAGACCGGACGTGGGAGATGGCAGGAAATGACTCGTGCAGTCATTCACAGCGCCTCCTGGTGAAAGTGGCAGGAAGGCAACTCCAGAGGGAGATAAAAATAGTTGCCCCCTCCCATCCAGGAAATGAAATCAGTGCGACTCCACCGTGTAACCCGTGCTGAGTCAGGGAAAAAATCTGAAGCACAGACCGCGCTTATCCAGACGAGCTTGTCAATGAGATGAGTCATGACTGAGACCACGAACCGTATTGTGATTTCTCTGTATTCAAATGCAAGGAAAAGTTAAGCAGTGATTTATCTCTTTCTTGATAGTATTCCTTTGCTTATTTGACTCAAACGTTAATAAAAGTGGATGCTATATGAGCAAACGATTAAAAAACAAGACTTATTAAGTGGGAACTGGGCGCAGATGATCGTGCAATTATATCTGAAAAGCATAACTGTGTATAGCCCACAAGAAACAAACACGAGCATCATGGAGGAAAAAGAAGTGACGCTGCGCTGTGTTCTTCCCACTGCAAAAGAAGCAGAGGCTCGGAGGAGAAAAGTTTCCTGGGAAGTTATAGATATTTATATGGGACTGATATCTAGTACGTGCATCTATGCTCATGGTAGCTCTCAAAGAAGTAGGAGCTAGCTCAGATGACTGGCCTCATTGTAAGAGCTCAGTCTGATCATTTTCCATGACTAGATACTTGCAGGTACTGAATAAAAAAATTACTTAGGCTGATATGTAACGGCCGTTTGTTTGAGTAGTTTGAGTAGAGACACTATAGTAACTATTATAGTGTCTCTGCTTTGAGTGCGAAGCACGGTAAACTTCAGTCAAGTAGCAGTTGAAAATTAACAACAGGAGTAATCTTTTTAATATACAAATTGTTTAAGTGATAAAAATGATTGTGCTATATTCTCCAGGTTACTGTTTAATTAGGCAGTGTTACATGAATACAGCACCAACGCATAACCCCTGAAATGTAGCAATTATCGTGTTTTCTTTTTCGTTCCTTGTCTTCGAGAGGAGACACACGACAAGCAACATAGGTACATGTATATTGGTGAGTCATAAATCTGCGAAATCAAGTCACCATGTTACACGCGCTGTAGCGACCAAAATAATTTCCCGACCAAAATAATTTCCGGAAGTCATCGCAGAGTTATCTGTTCGGCTCTCTCTTAATGCGATTTACCGCTCCTGCACGTGTTCTTCGCATGGAATATATCCCGACAAACGACGCATTAGTTGCTTTACGAGTTTTTGTGTTTTTGGTGCATTTATGTAGTTTAACACATACTGTAGCGTTCAAATTTTTTTTTGTCCCGTTCAAAGCCGTCTCCCCTGCCAGAAATAATATGGGAGTCACCTCCCTGTAATCTATTTTTAGTCTGGTTTTATAAAACGCGACCGTTGACTGACTTGGCACGCCCGGGGAGTTATGCTAAGATCCGGCCGCGTTAATATATCAGCGTTTTGTGACAAACGTCTTGCTCGGCGGTACTGTACTCCATGCACCTTAACGGTCCGCGTGATTCGGGTGTAATCTTAAGCTAAACGACGTTCGAATGTTTCCGACTTCGACCATTGTCAGCAGCGCCAAGTCGGAACGTCGTTTAGCTTAAGATTACGCCCGAATCACGCGGACCGTTAAGGTGCATGGAGTACAGTACCGCCGAGCAAGATGTTTGTCACAAAACGCAGATATATATTAACGCGGCCGGATCTTAGCATAACTCCCCGGGCGTGCGAAGTCAGTCAGGCGGAGTGGCGGGTGCCGTCTCTTTTTAGAGTTGAATTTTCAGCACGTCCCTCGCAGATAACTCTGCGATGACTTCCGGAAATTATTTTGGTCGGGAAATTATTTTGGTCGCTACACGCGCTCTGTATTAATCAACATAGACAGCGTGACGGAAAATGCGATCCATGTGCATGACCCATTTTGTTGGCAGACTCTTCGTGTCGTCAGTGGAAAATGGGGACGTGTGACTCGTGTCATGACCCAGTTTCCTGTTCTGTATCAACTTCATTACGCAAGTATCTCTTCTGACACACATGTCCGCACCATTTCCCAGGAGTCTCACACACACACACACACACACACACACACACATACGCACACACAAACACACAAACACACACCAAGGCGCAGGCAGGTAGGCAGGAAGAATGATTGAGGAGAGACACAGAGAGAGAGAGAGAGAGAGAGAGAGAGAGAGAGAGAGAGAGAGAGAGATAGAGAGAGAGAGACAGACAGACAGACAGACAGACAGATAGAGAGAGAGAGGGAGAGAGAGAGAGAGAAAGAGAGAGAGAGAGAGAAACAGACAGACAGAGACAGAGACAGAGACAGAGACAGAGACACAGAGAGACACAGAGACACACACACACACTGAGAGAGAGAGAGAGAGAGAGAGAGAGAGAGAGAGAGAGAGAGAGAGAGAGAGAGAGAGAGAGACAGAGACAGAGACAGTCACAGACACACACACACAGAGAGAGAGAGAGAGAGAGAGAGAGAGAGAGAGAGAGCAGTCATCACAACGGAATGCCCGTTACGACCTTCCCCAGGTTTTGAACTCGTAGACTGTGTGGCAGCAGCCACGTAGACTGCCCAAAATAGCTTGCCAGGAAATCCAGCCCGCTGCTGGCATCACAGACACATGTCTGGGTAAGTCTGTCTTGACGATAGAATATGGAGGCCTCTGGCTGATATTTTCCACACATAGGCTCGAAGGATGAGTACAGGCTTAGGAGACAAAGAATACATCCATTTGCCTTGTCTCACTCTGCAGTGAGTGGGAGGCTCACTGCGGAATCCACAAACATGACGTTGGTGCAACGACTGGAAAGAAACAATAGCAATCATGCTTGCGAATGCGTATAATATTCTTCGTATGTCAAGGAGTGGTGGGGTTATGGCTACATGTATGCATGAGTCTCTCTCTCTCTCTCTCTCTCTCTCTCTCTCTCTCTCTCTCTCTCTCTCTCTCTCTCTCTCTCCACCAGTCATATTCGCCAAGGCTATTCTGCGAGAAATTAGAAGCAATTTTCAGTGAAATAATATTATATTCTTGGACTATATCAAAGATCCTGTATATTGGATCTTTGACTAAATTGTCAAAGAGAGATGTTAAAGGCAGCACAATATCTTTACAGCAGTGAGGCGTCACAAAGGGAGGAAAAAATCGTAAACAAAGTGGTGGATATATAGTATGCTGTCACGCTTCCACGGACTTCTTCATTGCCGGCATGAGCACCTTCACAAACCTTGTCTCAGACCACTAAAATCACGGCATTGACTACAATGCTTATGGCTGTACAGGTGGAGGTCGCTCCTGATTAGTGCTGACGTAACGATGTAAAAGGTCGTCACGCCCCATTAAACTCGAACAGGTGGCATGCCACTGATGCCGACAGGAAGTGCATTCACCTATCACACGGTGGCCGCAGTGAGCATTGCGCATGCGCGACGACTATGCGTTGGCAAGTCGCCATTTTCCGTGACGTCACTCTGCATGGGAGTGTTGACAGCTGCACCCAAACAAAATATGTGCCCGTGTGATTTCATGACGCACGCACGCACGTGGTTTATCTCCTTAGGGTTTCCTACATCTGCAATACCGATCCACCCGTCCCCTCCCCAAGCTGTCAGTCCTGCTGGAATTATGATATGCTATAAATACTACTCCAGTTTGGGATCCTGTATCGTGACTGGGAGATAACGTATTGAGCACAAATAGACATATCACCCAAAACAAACTTTGTATGAAACGGTTTTCCAAGCTCACTGGCTGTCTCGTTCTTTGAAGAAGATAACCATTCATTCACCTTCAACAACGGTATCAATACATAATGGCTCGAGTTGTCAAATACAGAAAAAAGGTTCCATTGTGCGAAACGGCATCGCTGTGCAGTTATCGGAGGCTAGCACCTCACGCCCAACACACCACGCACTGGAGATATCTTAGAGGCCACAGTCTGCTCTGGGAACGGCTGCCTACGTGCCTCACTCCGGTTCCTATGGCTACCAGCTTCAGAGGGATCTGTCTGTTGCTCCTCCAAGGGGAGCTTCCTCCCTTCTTCTTTCCACGGTCTTCATGGGTGCGTGGCTCGGTGGGCGTGGTCTTTGGCTGCATTCCTACAGCCACCAGACTTATCTCCCTTTGCCAGTTTTCGGCGCTAAGGAAGTTGTATGGAGTTTACTTGAGGCAGGCGTAAGAAAAAGAGACGCGAGTAAGAAATGCCAGTCCAAGGACGAAGAAGCCCGTTTCGGCTCATCTGTCACTCCTGAGAAAGATCAACTGTATCGTTAGACGGTGGAAAACTGTGACTGGAACGTATAAGAGCGTGAAATCCAAAATCTTTTCACTCCAAAATTTGTAAAGAGGCGAAATATTTACAAATCTAAGCAGAAATGCTCTCTCTCTCTCTCTCTCTCTCTCTCTCTCTCTCTCTCTCTCTCTCTCTCTCTCTCTCTCTCTCTCTCTCTCTCTCTCTCCCCCCCCTCCCCCCCCCCCCCGTGTGTGTGTGTGTGTGTGTGTGTGTTGTGTGTGTGAGAGAGAGAGAGAGAGAGAGAGAGAGAGAGAGAGGAGAGAGAGAGGAGAGAGAGAGGAGAGAGAGAGGAGAGAGAGAGAGAGAGAGAGAGGAGAGAGAGAGAGGAGAGAGAGAGGAGAGAGAGAGGGAGAGAGAGAGAGAGAGAGAGAGAGAGAGAGAGAGAGAGGAGGGAGAGGATGGAGGGAGGGAGGGAGTGAGAGAGGGAGGGATGGAGGGAGGGAGGGAGGGAGGGAGGGAGGGAGGGAGGGAGGGAGGGAGGGAGGGAGGGAGGGAGGGAGAGAAGGAGGGAGGGACGGGGAAGAAGGTATAGGGAGGAAGGGAGAGAGAGGGGGGAGGAGGGAGGGTTGGAGGGAGAGAGAGTGATGGAGGGAGAGGGAGAATGGGGGGTTGGGGGTTGGAGAGAGAGAGAGAGAGAGAGAGAGAGAGAGAGAGAGAGAGAGAGAGAGAGAGAGAGAGAGAGAGAGAGAGAGAGAGAGAGAGAGAGTCATTTATTTCACCTACTGATGATGTTCCCAGACACCTGCACCAAACATGAAGACGCACACACAGACATTTCTGGAAACGCACCTTACGTTATTCACCCACGTGTCCCATATTTCGTGATGATGTAAGACATAGGAAGTGTAGGAGCAGGAGGAGAGCAGACAGGATGGAGGAAAGCTGACTTCGACAAATGCTTTTCAGAGGATACAACCATCCTCGCCATGAAAAGCACGTCGTCCAGCGGAAATGTCATACCAAAGCCCTGGGAGTTAGCGCCCATCGCTATCGCAGCTTGATAAAGGAAGATACGCAGACCTGACCTCAGCATTTAATGCGTACATATTGACATATGCCATATCTATATACACACCTTAACCAGGTTAGATATACATTCTGTGACCATTTTTGCCAGCGTCAGTGTTCCAAGGGAGTGTGCACAGCGGCCCATTTCAAACAACGATTCCGAAACTGTGTGGTTACAAAATAAATTAAGCAAGGATTCTGTCATTACACTGAATACATGAGATTTTATTTTAGAATGGAAAAACAAGACCCGCCCTGGAAGCTGACACATCACAATGCAAAGACAGGGTTTTCCTTCAGCAAGCAAAGAACACAACTGCCAGACTTCTTTGCTAAACACGGCCGACAACAGTGTGTTGAAGAAAGGGAAGGGGAAGTTAAGTTTTCCTCTGTAGTGATTCAGGGGAAGTAACTGCGTTTTGCCCATCGCACCTGCAAGGGCTGGGAGCACCGCAGTTGGAGTGAATCACCAGCGAGGAATGGTAGCAGCCCAGGCCCGGGCTCAAGAAACACAGACATAGTGCCAACATCAGCAGCCTGATCTATGACAGAGCCACTCCAGTGACGGGCCTGATCTATTCATCATCTGCCTCATGCCGTCTTGCAGGATGTCGCAACTGGTGCATGTGGGAAGACGAGCGGTGGCAGAGGCATGACAGGGAACGGGAGATATTGAAAGATACCAAGCACCATAGTGCCAGCACCTACCAGGCAGTAGAAGCATACGATGACGAGAACCTCAGCTGCTACCCCCAAAAAGATGCGATGGAAATAGAAGACGATCGTGAGGGTGTACGTCATAGACAAGACTAGGAGGAGAAAAAAAAAGACATCCAACAACGAAAAAACAAACTGAGCCTCCGAAGGAAAAGCGAGCACGAATTACACCGTAGCAGTAGATGGAAAACAGACTGGAGAAATAGGGGGGGAAAGACAAGTGAAACGGGAACTGTCCGGATCATGGCAGGGCCGAGAGAAAGAGCAGAAGCAGAAACGGCACGTGAAGCAACAAGAAGAAAAGAAAATAAAGGAGATAAAAATAAACAGACGAAGACGTAAATGGAAAGACTGAGGCCGAGACAGAGCAGAAGGGGAGGTGACGGGTTCAAAATGGAAAATGGAGATCAAATTATCAAGGGGAAAAGCTACACTTATTGTGACGGAAAAGGGATTCTTCAAAAGTAAAGCTAAGAATAATCAAACGGCAGCAAGATTCGAATCTCCAACTGGTGAAGGACTGCAACATATATTCCGATTAGCTTGATAGCGAAGAAATGTCTTCAAAATTTTGCAAATGAGAATATGTAACAACGCGGAAGAGATACATGTAGGGTTTGCGAACAAGGTGAGGTAGCCAGGGGTGTACCCTTGAATCCGTATCTAATCTCATTAGTTCTCGTGCAATCATCTCGTTGTTGACTTTCTACTGGATCTGCATTTGTGCCATGCATAGCATCTGCTGCCGTCTATCATGGATACAGTTTGGTCCTCCCATTTGGCATTTCAACCGTGCTGTTAGTCACGCTAAGACATCACCAATTCTCTGCTTGTTTGGTTCTAATATTCCCCATGTGTTGTTCCCTCCCTCCTCTCTTCCTTCCAACGTCAACACATGCATTTCTTGTGCTGCGTACTTGTTTACTAACCTGACACCCTCTCTCTCTCTCTCTCTCTCTCTCTCTCTCTCTCTCTTTCGCTCTCTCTCTCTCTCTACAGGTGCATGGGACTCCAAGAATACCCCAGGCAGCAACAGGAGCCGGTGCTCTCATCAAGAAAGGCACTCTACGAGTCAGCAACGCTTCTCCACAGGCCGTGCAATGGGCGCCTTCCTCCACTGACTGCACTAGCCCACACAGCAAAGATTCGTTTGCACGAGTGATAGAGCTCAGTAGCTGTTCCACCTTTCTCTCTGTACCCCACTTGTACAGGGTCTTTCAATGCATGTAAACTGTGCCGATCCATAGCAGTATCTTCATATTCACATATGTTTCGTGTAGAGGGAAGAGACGTTTCCAATACTAAACAGTAGACTTGTATTCCTCGCATTACAGACCACTTCCTTCACGTATGGATAGGCAGTCCACACATTCGGTGACATTGTCTCGTCCGCAATGACGTCGAGAAATCTTAGACTACTAAGAAATGATATTGCTCACACGAAAAAAATCCCATTCGAAGTGTCCTGATCCATAAGTTTTTTTGTTTCAAACACTACAACTGAACTGCTTGTAGATGCAACACGCAGACATATACGCACACAGCTTACGAATGTACACATGCGCACATACAATGATACATACACTTTTACACACTTTCGTACATCACCACGCAAGCATACACACGAAGATTAGTAGAGTGAAAGTTTTCTCCAAAATTTTTCGAACAACTCAATATCAGCAAAATACTTTCGATACATGACTCCAGACTGTCTCTACTTCCTGCAATATATTTCTATGACATCCATACTTTCACAAGTTTCTGTCGAAGTATTCATCTCGATTGACTAAACTGTGTTCCTGATGCGACCTTCTAACAAATGACATTTTTCTACATCCATTAGCATTACATCGATTTATCAGTTAGTCATAACTCGTTAGACACTCGTTAGTTAGTTAGTTACGACAAACGACAAAATTCAAATGCATCATTTCATTCATATTGCAACATAGTCCCACCAGTCCCTTAGTTTAGTCATTCATTCATCCATCGTCCACTCCTTCACCCTCCATTTATCTCTCATTCCATCACAGATATCTACCTGGGAGAATAGGGCTCGTGAAACTCGGCGTCCTTCATCCTCGTTCCTTCGTCAGTGGTGGCAATTTTGAAGCAGGGGAGTCAGTCCCTCACGTAAAATGTTTGCAGTGTCTTTCTATTCTTTTCTTCTCTCTTCCTGTGTTCCTTCCTGCTTGTCGTGACTCCCCTGCCTTCTTCTTTTTCTGTCTTCCTCCTGTGATTGAAGCTGACGCCTCAGCGTGCAGCCTGCCCCTCAGTTCTTCCTGCCTGCCTGCAGCTGCTGTTCTCTCTGTCGCTGCCGTTGCCACCTCTGTCTCCAGCCCACCTTCTCCCCGCCTTAAGTACCGGCACCCAACACCTTCGGTGCTCCCCCAGCCACAGGGCGGGTGCTGTTTGCCGCTAGATTCTCAGCTGAGCGATAATAGGCGTTCAGCCCGTGTACAGCTCCAAGGCGCGAGGGAAGAGGTAGCTGGAGGAAGGTGTTGAAGCCGCAAACGACTCCCTCAGTGCAGAACGCCTGCACTTTCTGACGCAAACTGTTGCTGGTCTTCACATCAAGGCGTGGAAGCAGTGGAGGGAAGTTTAGTGAAGCGGGCAGCCATGTGCTCTGGGGTTCTTATGTAGTGGCTGTGGTTTGGAAAATATTTAGTAAAAATCGCCTGGTGACGTGTAGCTGTTTTCATTGGAACGTTTGAAACAAGCGTGGGCAGACAAGCGTTCCCAAGTGGCCTCAGTCAGTGTCTGGGCTTGCGAGATGACATTGGTAGACAAACATCGACGAACATCCTCAGCTGTTTGAATTTTAAACTTAAATCTCAATGCTGCACTAACGACAAAATATAAAAATTTAGAACACGTCCTTAGAAACGAAAGCCTATCAAATCATGGTACCTAAATTAAAACAAGGCCTGATGGTCTTCATTTGTCTACAGTGTACCTTTCATTTTAAAATAAAGTAGTTCAAATTCGTCTATTTTTAAAATTAAAACCAACGATGCGCAACATCTGGCCACAGCTTACTTATGTTAAACACAAGATGGTTCGTTATTCCTGCAGTGTTAACAGCAGCAACTGAACATGTACATATCTACACAGCGGTTGAAGAAAACGAGAGAATCTCAGCAGAGATAACAAATTCCCTCTACAAGAGCATCCATGACATCCATGGCATACATGGAAGACCACCGCACAAGAAACGCGTCAGGTAGACATTCTCGTGTTTCAGAGAATGTGTGGGTAAGTATGAATGAGAGAGAGAGAGAGAGAGAGAGAGAGAGAGAGAGAGAGAGAGAGAGAGAGAGAGAGAGAGAGAGAGAGAGAGAGAGAGAGAGAGTGGGGGTGGGGGTGGGGGGCGTGGAGGCGAAAGTGGGGGAGAAACGAAAATATCATATGAAAGATAGATTGTAAATAAATGTAGTGATGTTAGAAGTGGACCTATTTCCTAATTTGCTCTTATTTTAGACTAGTTTTTAGCTCAGCATCGTATTTTTAAAAAGCAAAAAATATATACGTATCAATTGTTATCACTTCAGATTGTTTCATTTTGAATGCAAACATCCACAGAGCGCTTTGAACAGTACGTTTGAAGGGCACATTTCTTGCTTTTAAGTTGTTTTAATAACAAGAGTATTGAATGCTAGATTTAAAGAGCTGCTCCATGTTCTTTGAATGTGAGGTTAACGAAAATCGACTACAGCAACTATCACCAAAACATAAAGTGACACACGTGCATCATACATGTAAATATTGAACTAAAACTCGTAGATCGTTTGGACTCCATTACACTGTAAATGTCTACGACTTATCCAAGTTTACTACCCTGCTTTCCTCGTACGGTGATTGTTATTGCAAAAAGTTTATTATCGGGGGGATGGGGGGATGACACAGAGTGTGGCACGCCTTTACACTCGACCGTTGGCTGTAAGGAATACCAATCCCACTGCGAAAGGTAGAAAATAACCACATTATTGTATGTGAAAATTTCGCGTGAAACACATCTAAATGATAATCATTTACATGCAGTGAGGCCAGATATGGGACAAGGCCTTAAAAACCAAGCAATCAGAGGGCTGGCTTGTTGGCGGGGGCTGTGAGCGGCTGTGGGAATGTGCTGTGCACTCCCTCTACAGTGCATTTCAATATGTTTTAATGAAACGTGTGTGCTTGTAAAACAGCCACTCACATTTTGTGAAAGTTGGGATTTTTTCTTTTCATTCCTTTCATGGTGCACATGCCCTCGCACACGCACACACACTCACACACATACACACACACACACACACACACACACACACACAAACACACTTACACACACACACACACACACACAAACACACACACACACACATACATACACACACACACACAAACAAACATACACACACATACACACACACACACACAAACACACACACACACATACACACACACAAACTCACACACACACACACACACACACACACACACACAACACACACCACACACACATACACACATACACACACACACACACACAAACTCACACACACTCACACACACACACACACACACACACACACACACACACACAAACTCATACACACACACACACACATACACACACACACAAACACACTTACACACACACACACACACACACACACACACAAACACACTTACACACACACACACACACACACACACACACACACACACACACACACACACACACACACACACACACACACACACACACACACAAACACACTTACACACATTCACGTGTGCACACGTTCTTGGAGAAATGTTAATGAAATAACACAAAGAACCGTACAATTCCACGACTTCAGAGAAGAAGAGAGGAAGGGAAAGGGGGAGAAAATAAAGGGTGAAGAAGGATAAGAGGGAGAGGTGGGAGGAGGAAGAGGTGGGAGGAGGAGGAAGAGGAGGAAGGGGTGGGAGAAGGCGGAGGAAGAGGAGGAGGAAGGGGTGAGAGGAGGAAGCTGTGCGAGGAGGAAGGGGGGGGGGGGGGGGGGGGGAGGAAGAAGAAGTGGGAAGGGGTGAGAGGAGGAGGAAGAGGAGGAGGAGGAAGGGGTGAAAGGAGGAAGCTGTGGGAGGAGGAAGGGGGGGGGGAAGAAGAGGTGGGCGGAGGGAGGGGGGGGGGGCGGAGGGACGCTGTGGGAGGAGGAAGGGGGGGGGGAGGGAGGAAGAAGAGGTGGAAGGAGGGAGGGGTGGGAGGAGGAGGGGGCAGAGGAGGAGAAGGGGTGGGCAGAGGAAGCTGTGGGAGGAGGAAGGGGGGGGGGGGAGGGAAGAAGTGGGAAGAGGAAGGGGTGGGAGGAGGAGGCAGATGAAGAGGCAGGGTTGGGAGGAGGAAGCGGCGGGAGGAGGAAAAGGGGGGAGGAAGAGAGGAGGGAGGAAGAGGGGGAGGAGGAGGAGGTGGAGGAGGAGGAGGTGGAGGAGGAGAGGTCGAGGAGGAGGAGGAGAGGTAGAGGAGGAGAGGAGAGGAGGAGGAGGAGGAGGAGGAGGAGGAGGAGGAGGAGGAGTGAGGAGATGGAGGAGGAGGAGGAGGAGAGTAAGGAGGAGGAGGAGGAGGAGGAGGCGGAGAGAAGGAGGCGGAGATCGGAGAGAGGAGGAGGAGCGAGGAAGAGGAGAGAGGAGGAGGAGAGAGGAGGAGGAGGAAGAGGAGGAGGAGAGGAGGAGAGAGGAGGAGGAGGAGGAGGAGGAGGAAGGAGGAGAGGAGGAGGAGGAGGGACGAGGAGGAGGGAGCAGGAGGAGGATGGAGGAGGAGAGGAGCGGAGAGGAGGAGGAGAGGAGGAGGAGGAGGAGTAGAGGAGGAGGAGGAGTAGAGGAGGAGGAGGAGGAGGAGGAGGAGGAGGAGGAGGAGGAGGAGGAGGAGAGGAGGTGGAGGAGGAGGAGGAGGNNNACACACACACACAGACACACAGACACACAGACACACAGAAAGACAGACAGACAGACAGACAGGCACACAGACAGACAGACAGACACACAGACACACAGACACAGAAACGTTTTTTATATTTTTCTGTATCTTTATGTTCTCGGGAAACTTCGGTATAAAACATAGGTTGATGAATTTCCTCGTTGTATTATTAAACTAAGTATATGATATGTCACATAATTGCATTATCTGTAAAATAGTACATTCCTACACAAGATAGAGAAAGGCATGTCGATTTATATTTCATCGATAAAATGGTGAAATACATTTTGATCATTCAAACTACTTGAATAATTCCATCGATCTTGATACCCACTGTGTTTCCCTGTGCGATTTGTAAGATGCGAATAAATGGGACAGCGTGCCTTGATTTGCATTTCATCGGAACTATTCTGGTGATTTTCGTGCTTCATGGCTTTACATAACCTACAAAGGTAGTAAAACTTCATCCATCCATCCGTCGATCTCGTTGATTTCATTCAGCACTTCTTTGGGTGAATTCAAAGGCACGGTTACCACATCCCATTTCCGTCAGCAGGCCTGTGAAAGATGATACATTTTGTGTTCCTAAGTTGTGTTCCACGAGAAGAAACGGTGGTATAGCATTTAAAAAAATATAGACAACGTTTTTTTTCTTGTTCCTTTTTATAATAATCTGCATTTACTATCTATCGTCTAGCGTCTTTTTGTAGTAATCGGCATGTAAATTTCCTGACAATATGAATAAAACTAGGTTGTACTATACTGCATTGTATTGTATCGCACTCTACAGTGTAGTAAACTATTATATTGTGTTGCGTTGTGTTGTATCGTAATGTCTTGTATTTGTTGTATTGCATTACATTGTATTGTTGATAATCAAGTCGGCTGAATTGACACTGCGACTCGACTGATCCACGCCACAACAAACTTTTACGAGACATAAAATAAAGGTCTCAAACTTCCTTATTCAATATTATACCGCAGTGAAGGTCATCAGCACTATTCCGAAAAACACTTTTATACTTAGTGTGACGAAACATGGATAATATATGTACACCATATATTCCAAGCATACCAGACCTTACTTGACTACTCGCGACCGCGCCATTTCCTTGTTCCCTTAAGCCCGTCGTGCACGAGTCGATTCCACACGTTCCACACTGACAATCTCCAGCGTGCGTCATTGTGGCAGCCAACCGCGGTTCGCAACAGTGG
>JAWQFJ010001534.1:27500-30000 GCA_034096865.1 Theodoxus fluviatilis | reverse complement strand
GCACCTGCCTGCTTGAGAAGTTGATCATCAAGCTGAATTTCTTATTCTCTTTAGTTTCCACCATTTCCAGTTTACAATGTCGTTCCTTTCCAGAGATGATGCGATACTTGCCGTGTCACAGTTGATTTGTGCACGTGGCGAGGTATGGGTATTACACAGTCTTTTTCGATTAAATGCATTGGAACTACGAAATCGTCGAAGATTGGTCTGGTTCTGTGAACTTAAGAGGCAGAGAAATCCCTCATTTTCCATCTCTCTCTCTCTTCCTTGGTACTGTCCACATACAGTGGGAAATCATCCTTATCTGTCTCTTTCCTCTTCTCAGACCAGAATGTCAAGTTCTCAAGGCTCATACAACAAGAGTAACATCCGATTGGAGCCGCTCAATGCCACCTCATCAGCTGGAACCACTGGGTTTTAGACCCCAAACAGCTCTAGAGGTCTACAGGGGGACATTGGGACAGGGTCGGATAATTCAGATCCAAACGTATGTGGAAACCACTCGGGGAGATAGAGCTCAAACCGCGCGCAACAACAACAGTTTCATGGTGATTGCGAGTAGAAAACAAACCGCTGGTTGCTCCTTCTTGAAGGGGAGCTTTCTTCATCTTTGCAGGTAAAAGTGTCAATTTGGAGAATATCAGGTGCATCACCCTGTGAAGACTCCAGGCCTCAGCTCCAAACACAGCCAGACTAAACAGGAGCTGAGGAACCCAGTTCAGAGGCTGCAAGATGGAGTCAAGCTGGACGCGGGGAGAGAGGAACACCATAGCCAAGCCCTAGATGACGTCAGATTTACTTCCACCTTTAATCGTTCGACACTACCCTCACCCATAGTGCTAGAAAGTGTCAGGAATACAGCAAGTTTTCCCTCCGCAATGGTGGTCTTCTCGAATGGCAGCCGTTACTGTGCCAGTCTCCTTGAGCCTTTGCTCACCTTCTCCGTCACTGAACTGCAGTTTTATCAAAGTGAATTTTTCGTGTTTGGGATGCAAATCAAGCCGTTATCACACTGCAGCTCTAGTTATAAATAATAATCATTTCCTCTTCACTTTTGCCCTCCCTTTTTTCGCTGATACCCAGGACTTCCCAGGCAAAATCTCAATCGGTTCACTTCCTGCGTTATGCTATGCACATACAGGAAGCTTCACCTTGCGTCCGAGGTCAGTAGGCCTAATTACCTTGGCGCCCAGCGAAAATAGTTTCCGTTATCTGGAAGGTAGAGTACATTATCGGGTTGAGAAAGGACACGTTCGTTCAGAGGGCACGGCACGAAATGGCAAGATTCACGTGCTCTACACTGGAGTTATTTGGACGTGCAGCTCTGTGGTCTTCAGAAACATATTTCAGAAAAGGTCAGCCATATTTTTTTTTACCTTTTCATTATCTTTTGCCATATCAGAGGGCCTTGTAGCAGTAAATGTCATCGCGAAGTGTTGTCCACAATAAATATACTTTTGCCATGCATAGGTTTCATATATTCGCAAACCACTTCGTATTACCAACATTAGCTACCGTGAGAAGCCAACAATAGAAAGCTCGCAAACCATTTCGTATTACCAACCTTAGCTACCGTGAGAAGCCAACAATAGCAAGCTCTCCTCTCTACCAAGAGGAAAGCATAGCGAAGTTATGCAGATGTACCATACATCGTCTTTAAGTTTTGAACATAAATGAATAACAATGACATGGGTGTAATGGTGCACGCTAAATACAGTGTAAGCCTTGCACTTTCCAGCATGATATGAGGTGGCGATACGAATTAATGGCAAATGGCACTTCTACGAGATTACACAGGCACCAGCAGGCCCTTAAATGACAGTGACAGTGAAGAGTCCACAATAGTCAGATGTTACTTCGTTCCCGAAACATTGCACACACACGTACACACACACACACACACACACACACACACACGCACACACACACACACACACACACACACACACACACGCACACACACACACACACACACACACACAGATACACAATCGTACACACATACACACGTACACGCACACGTACACATTCACACGTACACGTACACACACACGTACACACACGTACACACACATACAGACACACACGTACACACATACACTGAGGCACGCACGCACATTTCACTGCGAGATTTGCCAAGCTGCCAAAATCCACAAAAACGACAGGAGCCAACTTTCCCGGAAGAGGCTAAGTGGGCTGAAACGCTGGAGAATACTTTCAAATCACAGCAAACATAAGTTTATCAACAACCAAAAAAGATCGACTGTCCCATTTGTTCCTCAACATTCAAGCAGCATTAAGCGATGACCCACTTGTTCTCAACATTCAAGCAGCATTAAAGCGATGACCCACTCAAAAGTTTAATGGCTTTGATATACCATCCCCCTTAGAGTTCCCGATCTGAATACAACACAAAAACTATTTGTTACTATACTACATGTATTTCATTTCCTGATGCGGACGTAAATCAGAGTAAAAGTCAAGTGGAAACGTAACAAAG
>JAWQFJ010001534.1:0-20000 GCA_034096865.1 Theodoxus fluviatilis | reverse complement strand
ACTGTGGGACAGCCTACGAAGTGGCTGTAGGGAGTCCCATTCTGACGTGTCAGTCTCTGCCACGACCCCCACAGACAAACTCTGAGGGCTAAGAGTGAAGTCTGAATTCACCAATAATTACCTCCTAACACTGGCGCACTGTTCAGTTATTGATATCCACTGTCGACCTCCTGACCGCCGTCACCGCTCACTCTGCCAACTTGGGTGCACAGTCCGCTAGAGGCATGGCCTGAATTACCTCAGATTCTAGACACGGTGCAAGTGCCAAGGGCATGGCGGCAGCACCGCGGTAACCACAACCACATCCTGTCTCTCCCCTAGGAAACCGAAGTCATGCCACAGCAATGCAGATTGGAGGAGAAAGACTCCGGAGCTATGTTCAGAAGTACGGAGGGAATTGGCGGGAAAATGCAAAACGTATTTGGAAGGCGCACATGAAGGCCAAAACAAACGCAGGGCAAGACGACATAACTGAAGGCTATGTGTGCGTCCTGACATGCAAACATGCAGTCACAAAGTTCAACAGGGTAAGAGTGCCCAGCATGCATACAGAAATAGATTCAACTTAACAAATCAACAAACAACAATGACAAAACAAAGAAAAAAGCATTGTTAGGAGTTCAAAAGATATTGATCGAAAGTTGTCGACAGTATCTGAACCAAGGAAACTACGCCATCTATTGAATTAAGAACATCACGTACAACGTTTGTGTTACTCAAATAAAACTTCCAAAAACCTACCAAGCATAGCTACAATATTAAACAGAAACATTAGAACAGAGAACAGGTAGGACTTGTGTATGCGAATAGTTGTCTAACTATCTTTAAGGCAAGTGAGTCAGCGAGGAAAATAAAGAAAAGACGTTTGAAGAGAGCAAACAATAGTTGAGTAACGTACCAGTGTAGCTTTGTTTGAGTGCAGTAGGGTGGTGAACTGTAGTGTTGTCAGAGAGCAGCAGCAGAGGTAAAAGTTATTAGTGCTGAGAGAGCTGTCTACAGACTGCGTGCGAGCTGTCTTACCTGCGTGTCTGGCACTCTGTCACTTCCAGCGACTGTCGGCCATGTCCACTGGCAACTGCTGGTCTTCCCCGCGTCTTCCTTTCTCTGTCCTCGACCTCTGACCTCACCTGATGAGCATGCGCACGGGGTCATGCTCAAGCAGTTGGCACCGACCCCCCAGTCTGTCTGTTCCACTCTCCCGCTCTGCTCCCTGGCATCGCATAATGTAAACACAGGGAGATAGGCCCGCTTCCAGACGATGCTGCCGCCTTGAGTATCACCGTTCGTTGGATGAGGACGTGTGTATATATGTATTGGCATTGCTCATAGACCTGTATGTCATTTCCTGGCAAATCAACCGACCCCTGCATGCGTTTTCGGGCCAAGTCATTAGACACATCAGGAGTGTGATTAAAATTTGACTGAGCTCCTCTCAGCAATCCAAGAGCGTTCGCTTGCTCCACCCCATTCCTCGAGTCTGTAGAGAAACTGTTGCTATTTATTTCCGGGCAGGCACGTGGCGAGTGCCTCTGACGTCACAGCCATCTCAAAGGGTCGAGGAAGAAGCCTTCTCCAAAACCGGACCTGAGCCTGCTCAGAAAGTTACCCCGAGAAATGCCACAACGCCAGCGCAGCCTGTGCTGCTGCATACAGGGGGCCAGTCGGCTCCACAAAGGCCACTACAGCTTCTCCCCGCATTGAAAGTTTACACCCCTACACTTTGGGGATGCCACGAAAGGCAAGTTGCAGATGATTCCAGGTTCGTGCACTGTGATCGAGATGTAAACATGACTCAGTAGGAAGGAAGACAGCATTGTTTCCTGCCGTGCAGGCGTGAATGCACACACGCCCATTTGGACACAGGCGCTGTAAACACTTTAACTATGAAAAGCACATTGCAATCATGACAATACGGTACATTGCTTATACATTTCGCACCGAGGAAAGAAGTACAAGTCTAGCATGAAGTAGCGTACGTATTCCACCACTGCAAAATGTCCAATTCTGGAATGCATCAAAGTTGTTTGTTTAACAGCGTGATGCTTCCTGAAGTATTAATTTGTTTTTGTCCATGTGCGGGAATAGACCACAGAATGAATATTAGTCTGGGGACGAAATAATTTTGAAAGATTGGTGAAACTCTCTGATTCGCAATCAATACAACATAAATGATGACGAAGAAAGAAGCTGCACAAGTAGGTCGCGTTCCGTTCTCTGCGTCAGTCGGTTCCCGCACTTCCGGATGCAGTACGTTGTCACATGTCGAATTCAATCAAGAGTGACCTATAATCCTACCTACACAGAAACCCACATACGTCCCCAGCTGGAGTGATGACTGCGGTGATACACCCCAGCACCCGAGAAGCACCGTACTTTGATGTCTGCTGTGTCATTTGGCACGAATGCCAAGAAACCATTGACGAAAAACGTTCTTGGAAAAACTCTTCTCTTGATAATACAAGCATGAGTCATAAAAGAATCAAGCACATACGAACAGTCGGACGTGGGGAAAATATCGTTGAAATCAACGCATTCAGATAAATGGGTATAGAGCTTTCATAAAATGAGGAACATTGCTGACAGAAAGCGCCTTTAATCACGATCAAATGTGCATGCAAGGACAGGAGTGACGGCTTTCCAACTCAATGGATTCCATTTGCCAGGTGTAGATCGCAGGAAATAACTGCGCAGGAATTTTGTCTGCTGTTGAGCCTGGAGGCTTCCTTATCCCACGAGAAGACAACTACGCCATCTGGTGGCATTCAGTTCTGCTGGACCGCCTATCGATCCACTAGAAAAGGTTCAAAGGACGACACACGATTCCAGGCAAAGGAGGGATCGATCTTCTCACTATGTGCACGCACAATACGAAGATCATAGTATCCATACTCTGATTCCCAAGTGCAACAGAGTCTACAAGTTTTCGACCGGGTAATTCTAACCACAAAGTTATTGCCCTGATATTTAGTAATGAAACTGCCACTTGTATAAAAAGAGTATTGATCGTTCCGCTCTTAGGTAAAGGACGTAAGCTTGGAGACGTAAAATCTGTCCAACGTTCATCTGTGCCAGAGATCAAAGCTCCTGATGTGACTCTTGCTGATCTTTATCTCATAATTGTCCAACGGTGATACGAGATCACATTTCTTCTGATTCAGTGGGTGGATGCCAGGCTTAAAACCGGTTCTTAACTGGTGTTTGCCAACTCTTGGCAAATACTGGCTAAGTATTCGGTCAAAATCTGCCGGGTCTTGGTTGATATATTTGCTGAATATTTGATCGAGTGTTCTGGTTCTTAAATAGTTTTCGTTAAGACTTGGCAAATATTTGCCAAGACTTGGAATATTGGCTCGACAGGTAATGCCAATAGCTATTGGCGCGAGATATTCGTTAGATCCCCTCAGAGCACAATGGCGGATTAAATTTGTCGCATTCGTTTACATTTACAGCCATTGCACACTTACGGTATGGGCATAATGTCGATCGATGCCACATTGCAAAATAATATCCTTTGTTTTCGAGAGCTTGGCTTGGTTTCGTCAAGCTATGAAGAAGCTAAAGATTTGCCAAGACTTAGCGCAATAGTTGCCGAATTTTTGCCAAATGTTCGCCAATATTTAGTGTATATTAGCAAAGATGTATTTGTCAATTTTGAACAGGCTTAACTCATTACAGCCCGACATTGTGGGGTTTTGCAGGCTGCAGCCAATGCCGAACATACAAAAACGTGTTACTATTGCCAAGCAAATATCATGACTTAACAATAGTTTACATTTTGTGTGTTGGATCAATTGTAAGTGATTAAAAGAGAACGATAACAATAAAACGCAATCGTTAAAGGATATCATAGTCTTGAAAAGTTATTCATCCAAAACGTCATGGTAAAAACTGAGTTTACTGAAAACCGTGACTATGAGAACGCGCCAATGCCAATGAAAACACTCCCAAGGCTGAACCTGAACGTCTTTCAGCCCGAATGTTCTCTGGAAACAGATTCCCTCCACATAGCAACATTTACGCCACTGCTTGCACTGGGGCCGAGTGGTTAGCGCCCCTGTCCTATTGCCGCTTGCGGCTTGTGGGTGCGGGGTTCGAAACTGCGTGGATCATACCGTGCATCCTTGTGCAAAATGCTTAATGAAGCACTTTGATTTTCTCCGCCCATTAGTGCAACGAGTATGTTGCGACTGTCTCTTTCGAGAAATCCTCTCTTCACAGAAGTTCTCCTAGGTTGCGCTGGGAAGTCGAAGTCCACAAAATGCGGTGGTCGTTTTCGAAAAACGTTATTCGCGCACTGGTCGATACACGGCGACCAAAATCGGTAATCAGCATTACCATAATAACTTCACTCTGGAGACTGGATTCTTGGAAGACACAGTCACTGTTATCTGTGCTCTTACGCGTGTCGCTTGTGAGGGATGAGTTTAAAAATATGAAAGCTAACTTTGGTGCGTTTGTTGTGAGGGTTCTAGAACGAACGGGAATATTGTATCACAATGGCTGTTTACATCAGCCTCTCTGCTAATGCCATTGCCTGGTCACGTGTTGAGTCAGGGTAAATTTGTCTTGGCTGTGTCACGTGACGTCAGTCGATTTCCAGCTGGAGCATGAGAGTATATTCAACTTTGTACTGGAAGTTTCTGGAACTTGTGTGAGGGTATAATATTATACGCGCGACAAACGAGAGGGTAGATACAACAGAGTTAAGGTGAGAGCTTAACTAGAAGATAAACGAGTCCTCCTTTGTGAGGAGTGAGTCCTCTGCGGCATTGCGCGTACAGTGAAGTTGTTACGACGATACTGTTTACTGATTGTCACCACTGTGTATCGACCAGTGCGTGAATAAAGTTTATCGAAAACGACCACCAGCGTTTGTGAACTTCGACTTCCCGGCGCAAGCAAGGCAAACCCCCGTACAACAGGACATTGTGATGAGAACGCGTGCAACACGTTCATTTGCAGCCTGTTTGCATGCTCCCCACAGGGAGTTGACATGGTGTTGAATGAAATGCTGCATGCCCAGGTGGTAAATAATTATGTGCTGTTTGAGAACCCAAATATGAGTGGAAAGTTGCAGTGTGATAAAGAATATCTTTACTAGAAACGACGACAAATGAAGGGTGGAGTGCTGCCCACCCTCTCCTGTATGTAGAGAGCTCGCATGACAACTATGACGCTAAATGAGACAACAGCTGGCCATTCGTCTAGTGATCAACTGTCATAAATAAATTGTCAAGAGTTGTCATGTCAGCATTGAAATTTGATGCAACTTTCTCAGTTTAGTAATTATGTCCAGATATCGTTTTACTCCAGGTAAACATGCAGTTTGTATTCTTGAGATCAATCGGTTTAAATGAGAGACTTCTTATTTTAGTAACAGTTAGGCTATAACCTCGATTCTCAGTCATACGACAAGCTATCCGTTCAGTAGAGTGCTTGGTATGTTGAAAGTCACCTACGAGCGTATGTATTTAGGTCCTAACATTGATAACATTAATGTCCGTTCCTCTGAGAACGAAATTTGAACCAGATTTTCTCCTGCCTTCACTTCTCTAGCGCCGATGCAATCTCGAACAAATCTATGAAATATGTGTGCTCCGATTCTTCAATGCTTCATTTATGTGCATCTCAAGGAGTGGCTACACTTTCTCATGACCTCTTTAGGCTGCTTGAAGACATCCTGGCTAAATGAGCGATGAAAAGATTGACATAATAGCAACAGAGGAAACGTGGAATCAAGTAACCATGTGTCCTTCTTACTCAGCACGTTGTTCTGTATAAACGATCGCATCATGATGTTTTCCTGTTAGACTCCAGCCTGAAGTAACTCCTGCTGGCGGGTTGATAGACCTTCAAATGAATTACTCTGGCAGTTGTGCATCTGGAGGTGGTTGAGCAATTTAATCCGAGCTTCAAAAGAGCTGTTCTGGTTACTTCGGTCTCCTGCCAAGTGAAGCTGTCATGGTTGGCAAGGCCAGGTCTGCTGCTACTCACGAAGCTGAAGTTCCAACGAGTCTCTGTGCTGCTGACCTGCTTGAGTTGGCGATGCCACTGTTGCTGCAGCTGTGCCAGACTACTCTGGATGCCGAGCTACGATCTCCGTGTGTCTCATGGGGCTCACTTCTGAGGATGTCATGCATATCTAGTTCATGGCATCCGTCCGAACATTTTGTAATCTAGGTAACATTTCCCCAACTTTTGTTCGCACATATTATTAATTTGTGGTTGATCATATGAATATGTACGTGTCTTTCCTTCTATGGCAGAAGTGAACCTGTGAGTGTCGAGTGAACAGGAGGCTAGTTTTCAATTTGATTTTCTCACTCATACGAATCAAAGCATGCTCAATCACACACACACACACACACACTCACACACACACACACACACACACACACACACACACACACACACACACACACACACACACACACACACACAGTCTGTCTTTTATAGTTGTATTTTGCTAAACAAATCTTTACAAACGTTTATGATCTCTTCTCCTCCTTTTGAATAATCTGCCTCTGAAAATTATTTTCCTGCTGGCATTTCTACTACTGCCATGAATGAGTTTTATGTTTTGAAAAAGAGTTAATGTTAAATTGTAAAAAGCACAATAAAGTACTGATACACAACTTTTAGAAGGACAAATACATCTCCTACCACTTGATGTCATCATTTTTGTCCATTTTGACTGATTACTCAAATTCACTTTAAAGGATTTTAGCCTCCCCTTTTACTTTGAATGCTCACAATGGTTTTTACTTGCGCTGGATGCAATTTGCTGATTTCTCTACGTGTCGCTTACAGTTTCATGTACAATGTACAATGGCAAAACTGATGTGGCACATCAGAAAACTGGGCCTGTCTTTCCTTGCTGTGTGCAGAATGTGTGCGGTCACTGGGATGGGGGAAGAAGCACAAGGGTAGCACTAGACAAGTGCTCTGATGAGTGTTTTCAACCTCTCTCCAACCCTCAACATCCTACCCATGGCTAGCGTCTCTCTATTCTTACTACACCTCACCCTTCGACAGAACGCCAATCCCTTAGGAAGGGCCACGTCACCATCCCCTACATCAGGGGCTCACGGAGGCCCTCAGCAGAAAGATCAGAAAGCGGGGGATCAGCGTCCACGCCAAGCCCATCAACACCATCCATAGCAAACTTGTTGCTCCTAAAGACAAGACAGACAAAATGGACAAATCAGGGGTGGTCTACAGACTGAAATGCTGTGACTGTGATGAGGTCTATGTGGGAGAGTCGGAAAGGAAACTGCAAAAACGTGTAAAGGAGCACCACAAGCACACTTCACCGTTCGGGGAGCACCTCCTCGAACACAAGCACCACCTCGACAACGGCAACATCAGTGTGCTAGACAGGGAGCAGAGATGGTTCCAGAGAGGAGTGAAGGAGGCTATTTACATTGCAGCCCACAGCTCCACCCTGAACCATGACTGGGGCCGACACCAACTACCAGCGATCTACTCTTCGCTCGTTCAGTCACACTGCGTCAGTTTACTCACGGGAGTGTGAGACACAATCCAGTTCTCTCCAGCCTTCAGTTTGCTGAGGAAGATCCTCGGATGAAGATTGAAAGCTACAAGCGAGTGGCTTCCTTTTTTTGTTTGTGAGACAAGTTTAGATCTGTAGCCATTATATTCTTACTGTGCTTTGAATCTCTAGAAAGCTTGAATAATTTCCATCCCTGGGATCCTTATAATGTAATTAGTTAATCAGACTTGCACTTTCATAAAACATGTTAAAGGTATGCAGTATAAGAAAATGATAAACAAGAAGTAAAGCACAATTCAAGACACTTTATTCATAAAACTTTGGGATCTCTCTCTCTCTCTCTCTCTCTCTCTCTCTCTCTCTCTCTCTCTCTCTCTCTCTCTCTCTCTCTCTCTCTCTATCTCTCTCTATCTCTCTCTCATGATCACACTTGATACAGAAAATATGTATAGGCAGATAAAACCCTTTTTAATTACTGGACAAAAACTTCAAGCACAGCATACGCAGCCTAAAATCTGTAGTGCTTAACAAAAATAAAACTTTCGGGTGTAGGCATATACATGCCAAGAAATAGCTGGGATGGACCCTCATATGAGTTTGATACCACTCTGGCATCTATTTAACCAGTTGAGACACAATATTTACAATAAATTATCATGCTTTTGTTCTCCTAAAAGATCACTCAATATTGATCACATGCACGACAATGTCCATCATAATTGTGGCAAAAAGTGTCACTGTCGGAAAGTTTATAGTTCGAGAAAAACACTTATCCTCTGATATAGTAGTCGTGGTACTCAAACAGTTCCAAAGTACCACCTGGTTAGTGCCCTAAAGTTTTGCATTGGGCTCTGTAATGGCATCTCATGTGGCTTTAGGAAACAGCAATGGTATATCACAGTACAGCCCATATTATTTTTCATCATTGGGTAATGCTCAGTAGATGTAGAGCTTCCTGAAAACTACACAAATCTTGTCCTCTTTACCACAATGGCTTTTATCATGATATGGCCTTTTCTGTGTGAGATTCAGTGAAGGGAAAACAATTGTTAGAATAATTATCTCCAATGAATATGCAATGAATATGTTTGAATGTGTTTTATTCAGCAGGTAAAAGATGAAATTAGCTTAGAAAATAACATTTGATATCATGCATAGCTGACCCACGATCAACTTGTTTTGATATTCACAAAATATGGTGGAATAGGGAAATCCCACATTGTATTTCAGTCTTCATCCAGCCTTGTGTTTCTGAATTATCTATTGAAACTATTTGCAGTTTCAGAAAATAACTGGAAGTTTGGAGAATTTCACAACAAAATATGGATGGATACAGCGGTACGCAATCCTGAGTCGCAACTGATTTTTAAAAAAGTAATTCACCAATTCACCATTCCCTCTCAAACTCTCAACCCCACACATCCACAGCAACCATCACAGCACTTCCATCAGGCCAGCTTTGCCTCACAGCTCAACATCCACAGTGTTCCAAATCAAAGCAGACTTTTAGTTTTAGAGTCCCATCTTCTCACTCCCAGGGAAATCTTGACAATGAAATTCAGGGAAGATGCAACACATGCACTTAATATGAATACAATTGGAAAAAACATAACTGCTGCTCCTCTTCATGGTCTTCTGCTTCAATGCCATGGCAAATGCAGTTCAAACAGTGCTTCACATAGTTGCAGTGTTCAAAGTGTTCTATGACAGGAATATTTCCAAACTTGACAACATAAATAAAATGACCCACAGCTACAAAACTCAACCTAAAAAAAAATCTGAATATCATCTGAACTAAGAGATGGGTGCCCTCACTGAGATGATCTTAGTGGTACCGTGAATCACAATCACGTCACCAGAAAGCAAACACCACAACATCCTGACACTCGAAACTGGGACTTTACTATCAGCCTGCAAACTTTCACCATCCAGAACCCACATCACTGCAGTTGCACACGGCCAGAGGGGGCGGGGATCAGAAGGGGGGTGGGGGAGGGGTGAAGCCCATGTGTTCCTCCCCGGACCCCTCCTTCTGTTGCTTGACCAACTCCTGCGCCTCCCGCTGCATCTTCTCCATCTTCTCCAGCGTCACGGACTTGAGTGGCAGCAGCTTGGGCTTGCACAGCACCACTGTTGACATGTCTTCCTGGTACACCTGGCCCTGCACATGCATACTTATAGTTATACACATGTGTAGTGGCATTACAACTATCATGTCTTCCTGGTACACCTGGCCCTGAACATGCATACTTATAGTTATACACATGTGTAGTGGCATTACAACTATCATGTCTTCCTGGTACACCTGGCCCTGCACATGCATACTTATAGTTATACACATAAGTAGTGGCATTACAACTATCATGTCTTCCTGGTACACCTGGCCCTGCACATGCACACATGCATACTTATAGTTATACACATGTGTAGTGGCATTACAACTATCATGTCTTCCTGGTACACCTGGCCCTGCACATGCACACATGCATATTTATAGTTATACACATGTGTAGTGGCATTACAACTATCATGTCTTCCTGGTACACCTGGTCCTGCACATGCACACATGCATACTTATAGTTATACACATGTGTAGTGGCATTACAACTATCATGTCTTCCTGGTACACCTGGCCCTGCACATGCATACTTATAGTTATACACATGTGTAGTGGCATTACAACTATCATGTCTTCCTGGTACACCTGGCCCTGCACATGCACACATGCATACTTATAGTTATACACATGTGTAGTGGCATTACAAATATCATGTCTTCCTGGTACACCTGGCCCTGCACATGCACACATGCATACTTATAGTTATACACATAAGTAGTGGCATTACAACTATCATGTCTTCCTGGTACACCTGGCCCTGCACATGCACACATGCATACTTATAGTTATACACATGTGTAATGGCATTACAACTATCATGCCTTCCTGGTACACCTGGCCCTGCACATGCACACATGCATACTTATACTTATACACATGGCCCTGCACATGCACACATGCATACTTATAGTTATACACATGTGTAGTGGCATTACAACTATCATGTCTTCCTGGTACACCTGGCCCTGCACATGCACACATGCATACTTATAGTTATACACATGTGTAGTGGCATTACAACTATCATGTCTTCCTGGTACACCTGGCCCTGCACATGCACACATGCATACTTATAGTTATACACATGTGTAGTGGCATTACAACTATCATGTCTTCCTGGTACACCTGGCCCTGCACATGCACACATGCATACTTATAGTTATACACATGTGTAGTGGCATTACAACTATCATGTCTTCCTGGTACACCTGGCCCTGCACATGCACACATGCATACTTATAGTTATACACATGTGTAGTGGCATTACAACTATCACGTCTTCCTGGTACACCTGGCCCTGCACATGCACACATGCATACTTATAGTTATACACATGTGTAGTGGCATTACAACTATCATGTCTTCCTGGTACACCTGGCCCTGCACATGCACACATGCATACTTATAGTTATACACATGTGTAGTGGCATTACAACTATCATGTCTTCCTGGTACACCTGGCCCTGCACATGCACACATGCATACTTATAGTTATACACATGTGTAGTGGCATTACAACTATCATGTCTTCCTGGTACACCTGGCCCTGCACATGCATACTTATAGTTATACACATGTGTAGTGGCATTACAACTATCATGTCTTCCTGGTACACCTGGCCCTGCACATGCACACATGCATACTTATAGTTATACACATGTGTAGTGGCATTACAACTATCATGTCTTCCTGGTACACCTGGCCCTGCACATGCACACATGCATACTTATAGTTATACACATGTGTAGTGGCATTACAACTATCATGTCTTCCTGGTACACCTGGCCCTGCACATGCACACATGCATACTTATAGTTATACACATGTGTAATGGCATTACAACTATCATGCCTTCCTGGTACACCTGGCCCTGCACATGCACACATGCATACTTATACTTATACACATGGCCCTGCACATGCACACATGCATACTTATAGTTATACACATGTGTAGTGGCATTACAACTATCATGTCTTCCTGGTACACCTGGCCCTGCACATGCACACATGCATACTTATAGTTATACACATGTGTAGTGGCATTACAACTATCATGTCTTCCTGGTACACCTGGCCCTGCACATGCACACATGCATACTTATAGTTATACACATGAGTAGTGGCGTTACAACTATCATGTCTTCCTGGTACACCTGGCCCTGCACATGCACACATGCATACTTATAGTTATACACATGTGTAGTGGCATTACAACTATCATGTCTTCCTGGTACACCTGGCCCTGCACATGCACACATGCATACTTATAGTTATACACATGTGTAGTGGCATTACAACTATCATGTCTTCCTGGTACACCTGGCCCTGCACATGCACACATGCATACTTATAGTTATACACATGTGTAGTGGCATTACAACTATCATGTCTTCCTGGTACACCTGGCCCTGCACATGCATACTTATAGTTATACACATGTGTAGTGGCATTACAACTATCATGTCTTCCTGGTACACCTGGCCCTGCACATGCACACATGCATACTTATAGTTATACACATGTGTAGTGGCATTACAACTATCATGTCTTCCTGGTACACCTGGCCCTGCACATGCACACATGCATACTTATAGTTATACACATAAGTAGTGGCATTACAACTATCATGTCTTCCTGGTACACCTGGCCCTGCACATGCACACATGCATACTTATAGTTATACACATGTGTAATGGCATTACAACTATCATGCCTTCCTGGTATACCTGGCCCTGCACATGCACACATGCATACTTATACTTATACACATGGCCCTGCACATGCACACATGCATACTTATAGTTATACACATGTGTAGTGGCATTACAACTATCATGTCTTCCTGGTACACCTGGCCCTGCACATGCACACATGCATACTTATAGTTATACACATGTGTAGTGGCATTACAACTATCATGTCTTCCTGGTACACCTGGCCCTGCACATGCACACATGCATACTTATAGTTATACACATGTGTAGTGGCATTACAACTATCATGTCTTCCTGGTACACCTGGCCCTGCACATGTATACTTATAGTTATACACATGTGTAGTGGCATTACAACTATCATGTCTTCTTGGTACACCTGGCCCTGCACATGTATACTTATAGTTATACACATGGGTAGTGGCATTACAACTATCATGTCTTCCTGGTACACCTGGCCCTGCACATGCACACATGCATACTTATAGTTATACACATGTGTAGTGGCATTACAACTATCATGTCTTCCTGGTACACCTGGCCCTGCACATGCACACATGCATACTTATAGTTATACACATAAGTAGTGGCGTTACAACTATCATGTCTTCCTGGTACACCTGGCCCTGCACATGCATACATGCATACTTATAGTTATACACATGTGTAGTGGCATTACAACTATCATGTCTTCCTGGTACACCTGGCCCTGCACATGCACACATGCATACTTATAGTTATACACATGTGTAGTGGCATTACAACTATCATGTCTTCCTGGTACACCTGGCCCTGCACATGTATACTTATAGTTATACACATGTGTAGTGGCATTACAACTATCATGTCTTCTTGGTACACCTGGCCCTGCACATGTATACTTATAGTTATACACATGGGTAGTGGCATTACAACTATCATGTCTTCCTGGTACACCTGGCCCTGCACATGCACACATGCATACTTATAGTTATACACATGTGTAGTGGCATTACAACTATCATGTCTTCCTGGTACACCTGGCCCTGCACATGCACACATGCATACTTATAGTTATACACATAAGTAGTGGCGTTACAACTATCATGTCTTCCTGGTACACCTGGCCCTGCACATGCACACATGCATACTTATAGTTATACACATGTGTAGTGGCATTACAACTATCATGTCTTCCTGGTACACCTGGCTCTGCACATGCACACATGCATACTTATAGTTATACACATGTGTAGTGGCATTACAACTATCATGTCTTCCTGGTACACCTGGCTCTGCACATGCACACATGCATACTTATAGTTATACACATGTGTAGTGGCATTACAACTATCATGTCTTCCTGGTACACCTGGCCCTGCACATGCACACATGCATACTTATAGTTATACACATGTGTAGTGGCATTACAACTTTCATGTCTTCCTAGTACACCTGGCCCTGCACATGCACACATGCATATTTATACACATAGGAAGGAAAGGTATTCACATTACAACTATCAGATCTTCCTGAGATACTCAAACAGGTGTACACTGCAGCCCTTTGTTAGACAAAACAAAATAAATTTGTGGTTAAGGTAACATGAAAAAAAAGAGGGTAGGGTGGGGCTAGGGTGGGGCTAGGGTGGGGCTAGGGTGGGGCTAGGGTGGGGCTAGGTTGGGGCTAGGGTGGGGCTAGGGTGTTTTCTAAATAAGTAAAAACTACAAGAAAAGGCCAGAATGGACTAATATCAAAATATCTCTTTGATGAAAACACTTTAAAAACTTAAATAGTAAATTCCCCGAGTGTTCAAAGGGCAGAGAAGATGGGACAGCATGCAGTTTGTTTTCTGTTGATCTCTTTCTCTCTCTCTCTCTTTCTCTCTCTCTCTCTCTGTCTCTCTCTCTCTCTCTCTCTCTCTCTCTCTCTCTCTCTCTCTCTCTCTCTCTCTCTCTCTCTCTGCATAATCCACACACAAAAAGTTTAGGGTTGGCAGAAAAGAGAAGGTTGATCCTTTCAATATAATCACAACTTTTGGAAAAAAATTTGCCTTATCTAACCATACACTGCAGTATTCTGGTTTACACCCCATTAAACAACATCAACTCCTCTGCAAAAACTCCTGACTGAGAGCTTCCATTAGCTGGTCTATAATTCAGTCAAGGACAACTTCAATAGCATGATGTGTCCCTGGAAGTAATGAAGTTCATGGTGAGCACATACTTTCCTCCTTGCTGACCAACCACAGGGCTGTTATACTCAATCCACACTGGTAAAGGTTTTGTATACATGTATCTGCCTTTCTGCTCATGCTAATTCAGTCAAATTGATCAAAGATGACAGTGATAAAATGCAACCACAGTGGATATTAAATACAGAAATGCAAAATAACAACATCTTCATCCCTCCCTGACTTGGGATGGAGAGAGAGAGAGAGAGAGAGAGAGAGAGAGAGAGAGAGAGAGAGAGAGAGAGAGAGAGAGAGAGAGAGAGAGACACACACACACATTCACACAAACATCCACACACATGAATGCATGCACACACACACACACACACACACACACACACACAGAAAGAAAAAAGCTGCAATTGGTAGCACCTGGTGTATCTTAACAGCAACACAGGCATTTAATCAAGATTAACTGAAATTTTTTCCCCCAAAGAATTAGTGGAGGGAACTTAATAAAACTCAAAAGTCAAGGAAATGGAAAACAAGAAGGGCAAAGCCCATACGACTCACATGCTTGACCTTGACCTTTATATGACCTTGACCTTCAGGTGACCTTCAAGGTCAAGGTCAAACAACTAAACCTACCAATGACATCATACACAAAGAAATGCTTTACACATTTTTCCTACCAAAATACATGTGACCTTGACCCAAGGTCAAGGTCATCCAAGGTCATGCAACACAAAGCTGTTAATTCAAGACATAGGAAGCACAATGGTGCTTATTGGCACTTTCTACCATGAGATATAGTCACTTTTAGTGGTTCACTACCCCATTTTGGTCACATTTCATAAGGGTCAAAGTGACCTTGACCTTGATGATATGTGACCAAATGTGTCTCATGATGAAAGTATAACATGTGCCCCACATAATTATTAAGTTTGAAACAGTTATCTTCCATAGTTCAGGGTCAAGGTCACTTCAAAATATGTATACAATCCAACTTTGAAGAGCTCCTGTGACCTTGACCTTGAAGCAAGGTCAACCAAACTGGTATCAAAAGATAGGGCTTGCTTTGACCTATATACCACTTGTAGCTAAGGTCGCCATTCTCAATAACGTGGGAGAAAATTGGGAAAATGTGAAAAATGACTGTTTTTGAGACCACATTTATGGCTCCTGTGACCTTGACCTTGAAGCAAGGTCAAGTCACTATGTATGTTTTTTGAGGCCTTGTCATCATACACCATCATGCCACATTTGGTGTTGATAGACTTAATAGTCTCCGAGAAAAATCCAACGTTTAAGTTTTTTACGGACGGACGCCCGGACGGACGCCCGGACGCCCGGACGGACGGACGACACGGCTCAGTACATAGACTCACTTTTGCTTCGCATGTGAGTCAAAAATGCAGTCTTCAGAGTGGGAAACACACAATACAATACAACGCAATATTATACAATGCAATACAATACAATACCTTAATGCTATTTTTTCATCTTTATCACTCATTAGATATCAGTAAATTATTTGACCTTTCTTTTCTATTTGTTTTCTTTTTTATTCACCAGGTATACCGCAACCTATGCAGATACACAAGCAAAATTCACAGCATGTAATGAGAAGTAACCATAATAACTACTCCTTGAATAATTCCACTTACTGTCTAGTACTAAATCTGTTGCTTAAAAACTCCTTTATACAAACATGAAAAGGAAACAACTGGAATAGCTAAAAATTTGATAACAAACCAAGAAGAAACAAAATAAACAGAAAGAAACACAATGAACTAAAAGATCAACATGCAGTGTTTACACGGAGTATGTAGCTGTCAACACAGCAGCCCACGCCCTATAGCAGAGAAGAGAGAAACAGTTATTCTACTTGTCTGCTGGGACCCTCTGAACGTTGTCATTCACTTTTCAGACTACTTCAAAAACAAACTACCATGATATGACTCAATGTTCCTGGTCTATACATGTGCATGTGTGTAACTTAGTGTACATGTTTGCGTGTGCATGTATGCAAGTGTGTGCATGTATGTATGTGTGTGCATGTATGCATCTGTGGGTGAATGCACATCCAACAGCATGGTGTGTGTGTGCCTATTCATGTGGGTTATGTGCATGCTTGAAAAATAAAGCATGTGGCAATATGGAAGTGTTGTTAAGCATGCTTGTTTATGCATTTGGTTGCTTTAGTAAACATGACCACATGGGTGAGACTGTGTTTTCACAAGTGTCAATCTGTCATAATGTGTTGTGAAATGTTTCTGCCAGTGCATACAGCTATTGCATTTTCAATGTGGGTGTGTGTCACTAGCCTGCAATGTAATCTCACCCTGCATATTTGCATTCATGTGTGTAGGCCTGTGCATGTACATATATGCATGTGTGTGCATATGTGTATGTATGCAAGCATGTTAGCATGTTGGTGTCTACATCCAACTGCTGGCAAAATGCATTCATGCAATCTTCTGACACATAAATTTCTTTGGATATGAATACGTGTTTGCATGATGTTGAGTGTCTGTATCCGTGTATGTATGCTCTAAACAGGAAATGTTAAATACTATTATAGGTATTAATAAGCTGAAGATTCTTATGCATTGATCTTCAATCGAAGTAATACTACTATAGTATAACTACATAAAAAATACGAGTACCTGCTTTGGCAGAACTTCCTTGAATAAAAACTTTGATGGATCAGCCATGTTGCTGCTGTAGTGGTTCTGGCCACGAATCTGAAAAAGGGAAGTTCGTTAAATGAAACCAAATGGAGATTTTTCCAAGCAACAACAAAATGCCTCTGTGTGTGTGTTTGTGTGTGTGTGCGTGCGTGCGTGCGTGTGCGTGTGTGTGCGTGCGTGTGTGTAAAACCCCGAGGAAGAAAAGGAGCAGCGCTTCATACAGTTGTTTTGCACAGCTCAGGACTACTATTCGCATTCGCGGCATTGCATTTGTTTTGTTGTCGAACCGTCATGATCACGTTGATTATTATACCCAAAATTCAAATGCCACAAAGTGTTCCATTTCGTGGCTCTAGATCAACAAAGTAGTGCAGTCAGAACCGATCAACGCGACAAAGAGGGCGCAGATTCGATCAGCGTTTCAAAACTCACTTGTTTCTGAGCGGACGATGATCGAAATCGAAGTGGTCGTTCAGTTGAAGCGTCTCGGAATGTCGGTACAATCAAATTCATCGCCGCATAAGAGCTCTCAAGGGAGGCAACCACTCACTCTCCTTGTTCTCGCTTACCGTCCTACCTCCAGCCCGTCCCATCCAGACAGAGACAAAGACGCAAAGACAGAGACAGAGAGACAAAGAAAGACAGACACAAAGCGGAAGAGAAAGACAGAGCTAAAGAGAAAGAGAGAAAAGAGAAAGAGAGAGACAGAGAGAAAGAGAGAGACAGAGAGAGAGAGAGAGAGAGAGAGAGAGGGAGAGAGAGAGAGAGAGAGAGAGAGAGAGAGAGAGAGAGAGAGAGAGAGAGAGAGAGAGAGAGAGAGAGAGAGAGAGAGAGAGAATACTTTGCATGAAAATTCTTCACTATGCAGGTGTTTGTCGTGCATGTCAAAAATGCTAAGCCCGTGCAGTCTGATGACTATATAAATGTTATTTCGGTAACTGTCCTGGACAACACGCAAGTCTACATTGATAACGCTGATCAAATTCTTTGCACCAACGTATCAGATGGTTGTTTAAATTTCCTGCAAGACCAAAGCAATAATGTGAAGGGTGGGAAAATTAGCAGCGTATATTATTATTTATTTTCATTGGAATAGGAAAGAGAAAATACACTTGCCACAATTAAGCTTAGCAGAACTATTGCTGATCACTGTGCAAGATCACAGGGTAGGTTGTTGGATGAAACTAAGTGGATTTGATAAAGCTATGGCTGGATTTGGAATTTTAAAAAAATAAAGCAAAACAGAGACACACACAGGATGTCCTGTGTCAGGTCAAAACACTAATATCTTTTTATTTATCAAAATGATTTATTTGATATGGAATTAAAGGCAAGCAGCATCATTAATTTTCCATGCGACAGTAATTCACCTTTTGAACTTTGAACCTATTTTTTCTTCCGTCGTGATAATAAAAGGTGCATATAATTCTGAGAATGCTTTGGGTTACTTTTTTTGGCGACACCTGTATGATATGTCCATCACAAGTTTTCTTGCAGAAGAGATTAAAAATCAATTTCAAATGTAATTATTTCAGTCAGGGATACACGCATTACCGAGTTAGTGCAATCTTTTATTACCCTTGCTAAATAAAGTTGATTAATTCATTCAGCATCAGAAGGCACACAGCTATGTGTTAGTGAAATGAGTCTCCACTGTTAACATTTATTAGGACAATGCAGGCAGCCTTCTTCCATTCTGTCTGCGGTACAGGGATTTTATGCTTGCAGACTCCAGGATGTACTGAAGCTACAGCATGGTGTTCGACTCGGCGCTAGGTTAAAGGGAAGCTACTCGTACAACCCCCACGTCGATGCGTATCTCGATTGTTTCCCTTGGCTCCGTTGGTGGGATTTGTCTGAGACAGTTGAGGAGCCAAATGCTGCAGCCGAGCTATTCTTGGAGTCTTGTACATTGCTCTTCGCTGCAGCTGCAAGTGCACTGCAGTCACGGATGCATTGCTACTGTGTTTTAATAGAAAAACGTTAGCTTTTCTTGCTGGCGATTAAAAGTCTGACAAGAATAATCCCACTACTGTGGACTCTCTCACTTAGGCACAGTTTCGTCCAAAAAGAATGGCATTCTTGGAGTGCATCAAATCTGGCGACTTGCGGGGATGCTTGTATGCAAATCGACAAAACCAGCTCCGCTGAGAAGGAAAGCGCTCTACCGCATAAGAGGAGCCACGGCAGACATGTCTCGTGAGGTCCGAAGAGTGTAGATCTGGTGTAGAATGTTGACCTAAAAACGCTTGTCCGAGAATAGGATCCACACTTGAAATTTGACCTCATTTTGCTCCCCGTAGCTAGAATGTGTTCTCGTAAATAATTCTGTTTCCTCGTTTCTTTTTCTTTTTAATGGGATTCCAACAAGACGGACGTGGCTGCAATTATTCATATTTTCTTTCACATGCAAACAGGACGTGTGTGTGTGTGTGTGTGTGTGTTTGTGTGGTGTGTGTGTGTGTGTGTGTGTGTGTGTGTGTGTGTGTGTGTGTGTGGTGTGTGTGTGTGTGTGTGTGGTGTGTGTGTGTGAGTGAGAAGAGAGAGAGAGAGAGAGAGGAGAGAGAGAGAGAGAGAGTGTGAGTGTGTAGGGGGGGGGGGGGGGGGGGGGGGGGGGTGGGGGGGGTTTGTGTGTGTCATTCCTATTTCTTCTCGGATCGCGGAAGTGTTGGGATAGAGAGGGGTCGAGGGATGTAGGGGGAAGCACATAGGATGGTGGGAAGGGGGAGGAAGGGAAGATAGAGAGAAGAGAAGGGGATAGAGAGGGAGAGAGAGCAAGGGGGAGGGCTCGGACCAGGTGAGTGAGAG
>JAWQFJ010001533.1:56400-71823 GCA_034096865.1 Theodoxus fluviatilis | reverse complement strand
TTTTTTCCACCCTCTCCCAAAAGGAATAATGAAATTACCTATTAGGAAAGTTAACACTAGAGGGGGTTTGCATAACCAAACCCCACCACCGTAACTTGAGAGACACTGAATAAATAAACAAACAACAATGAATGACACTGAAGCAGTATAAGGCAAAACAAAACAAATTTAATTCATCATAATGCCCGAGACATAGGGATGCTCGGGACACAAGTGAAATGTCAACAAACAATGTCAACAAAGATGGAGGACAACGCTAGGACGAGCCGCAATCGTCCGAGCGTTGTCACTCGCTCCAGAAACAAACACTCTCGAACTCCACTCTTGTTTCCCCTCCTGGAAACAAACACCTCTTCACAATCCACCTCAAAAATCCACCCCACAACACAGGGCAAAAACACCAGTCCCTGCAGGACACGCCGAACGTAAACACGCCGGCAAAATGCACTCTCCAACCCGCTGAGCAATACCCCTCAGCTTTCCTGGAAAAGACCCCTTTCCCTCTCGCTGTTCCCCTGCAGCGAAAATACACTCTCCACTCCTGCAATACTTCCCCTGGAATACCCCTCGTGCTGACGTCCCAAACCCCCTGCAATGACGTCACACATTCCAGCGAGTCCGTGTCCACAGTCCTCGTCCCCACGAGTTCCCCCACCCCCCTCGAGACAGTCCAAACCCCAGTCCCGTTGAGAGTAAATGTGATGATAGGTAGACAGATACGTTTCGCCTTACCAGATCAGGTATCCTCCTCCTGAGACTGATAATAAATCCACCAAACGAATCGCAACCTTTCCAGTCACCACACACACACACACGTTCCCACCTCCGCCTGGAACGTCCGAGTCCAGCTTTCACCTAGCTGAAGTCCTACTCCTGGTGAAGTAGTCATCGCTCGCCCCCTGGGTCGAGTGTCCATCGTAGAAGTTGACGTGGGCAGCGCCTCCTCGCATGTCCACCGTAGAGGTCAACGTCAGGCGCCTCCTCGCGCATCCATCATAGAGGTCAAGTGGGTTTGCGCCTCCTCGCGCATCCACCGCAGAGGTCAAGTGGGGTTACGCCTCCTCGCGCATCCACCGTCGAGGTCAAGTGGGTCTACGCCTCCTCGCGCATCCACCGTCGAGATAGCTGCCCCCCTGGCAGTCGCAGGCCCCTGCTCCAGTCCTCCGAGATCCTTCCTAGGCTACTGCGAAGTGCAGCGTCTGACGCACGGACCAGATAGCTCTTCGCAGCCCCCATGCTGTGGTAACCCAACAGCCAAAGCTAGTCACAGACTCGTGGCAGAGCACCAATGCCGTGCTAGAAATGCAGTACATACAGCAGTAGTACTCAGAAATCTCCCCAACGACGTCTCCAACGTCCCTCATGCCCAACCAGTGCACGAAAGAGGATACGTGTGCATACGCATGAACGCAACGGCATCTAAGCGACCAGCGTCCACGTGCTCTCGCTTCAGACGACAAGTTGCAACGCTAAGCAGCGTTCAGACGACTGTAAGTCTACCAGGTCTGCAGTTCCAGCTTCAACCGTATGTATATAGCCTGAAATGAAAAACTCACACGAGTCACGACCAATCCTTCCACCCATGTGGAACATTCAGAGAGAAAAAACCCATTTCCACTCCCTTATACAACTTACAGTTCACAACCCATCACCAGCCTCGCTCCCGCGAGAAAAAACCGCCTTAGCCACAAGGCGTTACAGCGTGGACAAAAATCTTACAGAGTTCGAGAAAAGAGTAAAAATCCCATTCCAGCAGTTACCCCGAGGTGACGTGCTAGTAGAAACAATTCTTACGAATTTACTTGAATGGAGAAAAGCCCCCCACGCTACTCTTTCTCGCGCTCACTCTGCACTCTCACGCGCGCGTCTCCACGCTCACACGTCTCAGTCCACTACAAACGGTAAAAATGTATATTCACCTCAACTCCGTCCCAGGCCGTGATCTTGTCCCTTGACAAATCCAGACCCACACACAGTTCTAAAAGAACTTCCCTCCCAAGGCCGACTTCGACAGGTCCCCGTTGGCGAGACAGAGGAATTGAATCCTCATAAGCTACCCTGTAGCGAGATAAGAGCTTCGCGCTCTCCGATCCTCCGCGGTCCATCGACACGGTGCTAATGAGTTCCGAGAACCCCGCGTCGACTTTTCGAGGCGCCAAACCATCACGTGATTGACCCACCCAATCACTTATCCCAATTTCAAATAAGACTCGATGTCAGATGGCGTGGCTTTACCCCCCTGACCCGCATTCCAGAGGGAACCTGGACCTCTCCAATTAACCCCCGACGCCAAAAGAGTTATTTTAAGCCATCATGCAATCACCGAAACTCTTCTCCTCGTCGCTTCTTGCGACAAAGGCTTAATTCTCATGTACTAGGTGAGAGGTTCAGAGCCAGTTAAATCAATGATTTAAGAGTAGCATTCTCCTGAATTGTTCTGCAATCGCTGTCAATACTACGCTTTGGCTTAAGACACGGGTGTTGTTGTTGTAAACCCGGGGTCATGCAATGAATCCTCGACACCACGTTCCACGTTCTTATGCTGATACTTAGTTGTGAGCGATGCAACTGGCGTAAAGCGATGGTGCAGTTAGTCGCACCTGGGGCATTTAGTCATGCGTAACATAGGCGTAGTCGCACCTTGGGCATTTAGTCATGCGTAACATAGGCGTAGTCGCACCTAGGGCATTTAGTCACGCGTAACATAGGCGTAGTCGCACCTAGGGCATTTAGTCATGCGTAACATAGGCGTAGTGGCACCTGGGGCATTTAGTCATGCGTAACATAGGCGTAGTCGCACCTAGGGCATTTAGTCACGCGTGACATAGGCGTAGTCGCACCTCGGGCATTTAGTCATGCGTAACATAGGCGTAGTGGCACCTAGGGCATTTAGTCATGCGTAACATAGGCGTAGTCGCACCTAGGGCATTTAGTCATGCGTAACATAGGCGTAGTGGCACCTAGGGCATTTAGTCACGCGTAACATAGGCGTAGTCGCACCTCGGGCATTTAGTCATGCGTAACATAGGCGTAGTCGCACCTAGGGCATTTAGTCATGCGTAACATAGGCGTAGTCGAACCTGGGGCATTTAGTCATGCGTAACATAGGCGTAGTGGCACCTGGGGCATTTAGTCATGCGTAACATAGGCGTAGTGGGACCTGGAGCATTTAGTCACGCGTAACATAGGCGTAGTCGCACCTGGGGCATTTAGTCATGCGTAACATAGGCGTAGTGGCACCTGGGGCATTTAGCCACGCGTAACACAGGCGTAGTGGCACCTGGGGCATTTAGTCATGCGTAACATATGCGTAGTGGCACCTAGTCATGCGTAACATAGGCGTAGTCGCACCTAGTCATGCGTAACATAGGCGTAGTCGCACCTGG
This sequence comes from Theodoxus fluviatilis, assembly GCA_034096865.1. Lineage (NCBI taxonomy): Eukaryota > Metazoa > Mollusca > Gastropoda > Cycloneritida > Neritidae > Theodoxus > Theodoxus fluviatilis. Next base: position 68,437 of record JAWQFJ010001533.1, on the reverse strand, counting down.
GGCATTTAGTCACGCGTAACACAGGCGTAGTGGCACCTAGGGCATTTAGTCATGCGTAACATAGGCGTAGTGGCACCTGGGGCATTTAGTCATGCGTAACATAGGCGTAGTCGCACCTAGTCATGCGTAACATAGGCGTAGTCGCACCTAGGGCATTTAGTCATGCGTAACATAGGCGTAGTGGCACCTGGGGCATTTAGTCACGCGTAACACAGGCGTAGTGGCACCTGGGGCATTTAGTCATGCGTAACAATGGCGTAGTGGCACCTAGGGCATTTAGTCATGCGTAACATAGGCGTAGTGGCACCTAGGGCATTTAGTCACGCGTAACATAGGCGTAGTCGCACCTAGGGCATTTAGTCATGCGTAACATAGGCGTAGTCGCACCTAGTCATGCGTAACATAGGCGTAGTCGCACCTAGGGCATTTAGTCATGCGTAACATAGGCGTAGTCGCACCTAGTCATGCGTAACATAGGCGTAGTCGCACCTAGGGCATTTAGTCATGCGTAACATAGGCGTAGTCGCACCTGGGGCATTTAGTCATGCGTAACATAGGCGTAGTGGCACCTGGAGCATTTAGTCATGCGTAACATAGGCGTAGTCGCACCTGGAGCATTTAGTCATGCGTAACATAGGCGTAGTTGCACCTGGAGCATTTAGTCATGCGTAACATAGGCGTAGTGGCACCTAGGGCATTTAGTCATGCGTAACATAGGCGCACCTAGGGCATTTAGTCATGCGTAACATAGGCGTAGTGGCACCTAGGGCATTTAGTCATGCGTAACATAGGCGTAGTCGCACCTTGGGCATTTAGTCATGCGTAACATAGGCGTAGTGGCACCTGGAGCATTTAGTCATGCGTAACATAGGCGTAGTGGCACCTAGGGCATTTAGTCATGCGTAACATAGGCGTAGTGGCACCTAGGGCATTTAGTCATGCGTAACATAGGCGTAGTGGCACCTAGGGCATTTAGTCATGCGTAACATAGGCGTAGTCGCACCTAGGGCATTTAGTCATGCGTAACATAGGCGTAGTCGCACCTAGGGCATTTAGTCATGCGTAACATAGGCGTAGTGGCACCTAGGGCATTTAGTCATGCGTAACATAGGCGTAGTCGCACCTCGGGCATTTAGTCATGCGTAACATAGGCGTAGTCGCACCTTGAGGATTTAGTCATGCGTAACATAGGCGTAGTGGCACCTGGAGCATTTAGTCATGCGTAACATAGGCGTAGTGGCACCTGGAGCATTTAGTCATGCGTAACATAGGCGTAGTGGCACCTAGGGCATTTAGTCATGCGTAACATAGGCGCACCTAGGGCATTTAGTCATGCGTAACATAGGCGTAGTCGCACCTGGGGCATTTAGTCATGCGTAACATAGGCGTAGTGGCACCTGGAGCATTTAGTCATGCGTAACATAGGCGTAGTGGCACCTAGGGCATTTAGTCATGCGTAACATAGGCGTAGTGGCACCTAGGGCATTTAGTCATGCGTAACATAGGCGTAGTGGCACCTGGGGCATTTAGTCATGCGTAACATAGGCGTAGTGGCACCTTGGGCATTTAGTCATGCGTAACACAGGCGTAGTGGCACCTTGGGCATTTAGTCATGCGTAACACAGGCGTAGTCACACCTGGGGCATTTAGTCATGCGTAACATAGGCGTAGTCGCACCTGGGGCATTTAGTCATGCGTAACACAGGCGTAGTGGCACCTGGGGCATTTAGTCATGCGTAACACAGGCGTAGTGGCACCTGGGGCATTTAGTCATGCGTAACACAGGCGTAGTCGCACCTGGGGCATTTAGTCATGCGTAACATAGGCGTAGTCGCACCTGGGGCATTTAGTCATGCGTAACATAGGCGTAGCTATCAGCGAGCAATGCAACTGGTCCCTGGTAAGTTGTCCTCACTGGTACAAGCTGGCTGTGGCAGGTGTGAATTTTTGCTAAGCGAATGGGTCAGAATGACCTCACCCGGCACTTTTGAATAAAGCTTCGGTTACCTGCAGGATAAACACGTTTGCCCTCAGCGGACAAAGGATATCTTTTGCTTATCAGGTTGTCTGCAGCGTAAGCGCTCGCCTTTAGCAGAGAGAGGGTAGCTTTTTCTCATTTACTTATACGTCATTCACAAACATGAATATATAGACCACATGGAGAATGGAGGCAGGTGTAGAAAGGAGAAAATAAATTTAATTTGTGCATCAGCGAGTATGCGTATGCGAGTTTGGATTGCTCCATCAGCCCACAAGTCAATATGCGCGCAATCCATTTTCGTATTCCTCTCTTTTCCCTTTTTTTCTTCTTTTTCTTTCATTTCTTCATTCTTTTCTTCCTGTACCTGTCTGTCGACTAATCAATGAGTTCGCTTGCCTGACTCCGATGCACCCTGTCACGCAGAAATGCAATGTACGTGCATGTTACAAGACTGCAAGACAGTCTCGAGCTTTTGAAGTGAAAGACGTCTGGGGGAAGAAAAGATCAGATATGGCGACCCTGCCGTAAGGAAAGGCCTCATCGTCATCTCAACTACGTCACACCAAAGACACTATCTAACGGAACTCCCAGCTTCGCCGAATTGCGAGAGAGGTTCCGGACACAGTGGTCGCGGGAACATCACTTCCGGTGAGCCACTATTTTACAATAGTGCGCTGTTCGCTCTCCGATGAATGCTCACTAACTTAAAATATAAATATGTAAGTATGAAGAATACTTCTTGATGACAAGTACAGCACCTTACCTATTGCAATAAAACTAACGGCAACACTGAAAAATCACGCGTATATTCCCGCACTGGTCGGGCAAATGTAAGCAGATTGATCGACTATGAGTGTTTGCTTCATTACGTTCAAAGTGTCTTTGCTTACAAAAGTAATGCACCACTTTCTTTCAATCTTTGAATTAATTAAATGCAGATACACATGAAAGACACTACTATGTGAAAACACGATTATTACTAGTCCACTGTTGCTTTCATTCTAGCGGAAGTGATGTTCCCGCGAATGTCAAAACGTCACAGAGAGGCTAAATGACAAACTGCGTCAAAACTGCAGAAGCTGGCGGTCCCGTTAGATAGTGTCTTTGTTAGATAGTGTCTTTGGTCATACTTACGTTAGGTCGTTACTGACTTGGGCCGAACGTAGTACAACGTCTTTCAGCTTGTCCTTCCTCACCTCCGCCTTCGTGAGCTTCCCGTCCACCCTGGAGCTTGAGCTGGAGAAACCATCGGCATCGCCAGTGAGGTGGACGACCTCTCCATTACCTGCAGGGAAAACGGCTTCAAGTCAGAAAACTTCAGATAGATGACGCGCTATCAGGATGGATGAAAGCCTCACCTTCCATTAGTACTCACTGCCGGGTTTTTTTAAATACAAAAGAAGTAAAGCGGGAGGCGGGGGGGGGGGGGGGGGGGGGGGGGGGGGGGGAAATCAGGAGGAGAAGGTAAAGGACGACAAGGACGGGGAGGAAAATGAAAAGAACGAAGAAGAGGAGGAAGAGATTAAGTAGGGGAAGGAGTAGATGGTGGAGGAGGTGATGGAGAAAGTAGTGGAAGGAGTGGGAGTAGAGGTACAGAAGGCAGTGGAAGGAGTGGGAGTAGAGGTACAGAAGGCAGTGGAAGGAGTGGGAGTAGAGGTACAGAAGGCAGTGGAAGGAGTGGGAGTAGAGGTACAGAAGGCAGTGGAAGGAGTGGGAGTAGAGGTACAGAAGGCAGTGGAAGGAGTGGGAGTAGAGGTACAGAAGGCAGTGGAAGGAGTGGGAGTAGAGGTACAGAAGGCAGTGGAAGGAGTGGGAGTAGAGGTGCAGAAGGCAGTGGAAGGAGTGGGAGTAGAGGTGCAGAAGGTAGTGGAAGGAGTGGGAGTAGAGGTACAGAAGGCAGTGGAAGGAGTGGGAGTAGAGGTACAGAAGGCAGTGGAAGGAGTGGGAGTAGAGGTGCAGAAGGCAGTGGAAGGAGTGGGAGTAGAGGTACAGAAGGCAGTGGAAGGAGTGGGAGTAGAGGGGCAGAAGGCAGTGGAAGGAGTGGGAGTAGAGGTGCAGAAGGTAGTGGAAGGAGTGGGAGTAGAGGTGCAGAAGGCAGTGGAAGGAGTGGGAGTAGAGGTGCAGAAGGCAGTGGAAGGAGTGGGAGTAGAGGTACAGAAGGCAGTGGAAGGAGTGGGAGTAGAGGTGCAGAAGGCAGTGGAAGGAGTGGGAGTAGAGGTACAGAAGGCAGTGGAAGGAGTGGGAGTAGAGGTGCAGAAGGTAGTGGAAGGAGTGGGAGTAGAGGTGCAGAAGGCAGTGGAAGGAGTGGGAGTAGAGGTGCAGAAGGTACTGGAAGGAGTGGGAGTACAGGTGCAGAAGGTAGTGGAAGGAGGGAGAGTAGAGGTACAGAAGGCAGTGGAAGGAGTGGGAGTAGAGGTGCAGAAGGCAGTGGAAGGAGTGGGAGTAGAGGTGCAGAAGGCAGTGGAAGGAGTGGGAGTACAGGTGCAGAAGGTAGTGGAAGGAGTGGGAGTACAGGTGCAGAAGGTAGTGGAAGGAGTGGGAGTACAGGTGCAGAAGGCAGTGGAAGGAGTGGGAGTACAGGTGCAGAAGGTAGTGGAAGGAGTGGGAGTACAGGTGCAGAAGGCAGTGGAAGGAGTGGGAGTAGAGGTGCAGAAGGCAGTGGAAGGAGTGGGAGTACAGGTGCAGAAGGCAGTGGAAGGAGTGGGAGTACAGGTGCAGAAGGCAGTGGAAGGAGTGGGAGTACAGGTGCAGAAGGCAGTGGAAGAAGTGGGAGTAGAGGTGCAGAAGGTAGTGGAAGGAGTGGGAGTACAGGTGCAGAAGGCAGTGGAAGGAGTGGGAGTACAGGTGCAGAAGGCAGTGGAAGGAGTGGGAGTACAGGTGCAGAAGGCAGTGGAAGGAGTGGGAGTAGAGGTGCAGAAGGTAGTGGAAGGAGTGGGAGTACAGGTGCAGAAGGCAGTGGAAGGAGTGGGAGTAGAGGTGCAGAAGGTAGTGGAAGGAGTGGGAGTACAGGTGCAGAAGGCAGTGGAAGGAGTGGGAGTAGAGGTGCAGAAGGTAGTGGAAGGAGTGGGAGTAGAGGTACAGAAGGCAGTGGAAGGAGTGGGAGTACAGGTGCAGAAGGCAGTGGAAGGAGTGGGAGTAGAGGTGCAGAAGGTAGTGGAAGGAGTGGGAGTACAGGTGCAGAAGGCAGTGGAAGGAGTGGGAGTAGAGGTACAGAAGGTAGTGGAAGGAGTGGGAGTACAGGTGCAGAAGGCAGTGGAAGGAGTGGGAGTAGAGGTGCAGAAGGTAGTGGAAGGAGTGGGAGTAGAGGTACAGAAGGCAGTGGAAGGAGTGGGAGTACAGGTGCAGAAGGCAGTGGAAGGAGTGGGAGTAGAGGTACAGAAGGCAGTGGAAGGAGTGGGAGTAGAGGTGCAGAAGGCAGTGGAAGGAGTGGGAGTAGAGGTGCAGAAGGCAGTGGAAGGAGTGGGAGTAGAGGTGCAGAAGGCAGTGGAAGGAGTGGGAGTAGAGGTGCAGAAGGCAGTGGAAGGAATGGGAGTAGAGGTGCAGAAGGCAGTGGAAGGAGTGGGAGTAGAGGTACAGAAGGTAGTGGAAGAAGTGGGAGTAGAGGTGCAGAAGGCAGTGGAAGGAGTGGGAGTAGAGGTGCAGAAGGCAGTGGAAGGAGTGGGAGTAGAGGTGCAGAAGGCAGTGGAAGGAATGGGAGTAGAGGTGCAGAAGGTAGTGGAAGAAGTGGGAGTAGAGGTGCAGAAGGCAGTGGAAGGAGTGGGAGTAGAGGAGCAGAAGGCAGTGGAAGGAGTGGGAGTAGAGGTGCAGAAGGCAGTGGAAGGAGGGAGAGTAGAGGTACAGAAGGCAGTGGAAGGAGTGGGAGTAGAGGTACAGAGGGAAGTGGAAGGAGGGAGAGTAGAGGTGCAGAAGGCAGTGGAAGGAGTGGGAGTAGAGGTGCAGAAGGCAGTGGAAGGAGCGGGAGTAGAGGTGCAGAAGGTAGTGGAAGGAGCGGGAGTAGAGGTGCAGAAGGTAGTGGAAGGAGTTGGAGTAGAGGTACAGAAGGCAGTGGAAGGAGCGGGAGTACAGGTGCAGAAGGCAGTGGAAGGAGCGGGAGTAGAGGTGCAGAAGGTACTGGAAGGAGTGGGAGTAGAGGTACAGAAGGCAGTGGAAGGAGTGGGAGTAGAGGTGCAGAAGGCAGTGGAAGGAGCGGGAGTAGAGGTGCAGAAGGTAATGGAAGGAGTGGGAGTAGAGGTGCAGAAGGCAGTGGAAGGAGTGGGAGTAGAGGTGCAGAAGGCAGTGGAAGGAGGGAGAGTAGAGGTACAGAAGGTAGTGGAAGGAGTAGGAGTAGAGGTGCAGAAGGTAGTGGAAGGAGTGGGAGTAGAGGTGCAGAAGGCAGTGGAAGGAGTGGGAGTACAGGTGCAGAAGGCAGTGGAAGGAGTGGGAGTAGAGGTGCAGAAGGCAGTGGAAGGAGTGGGAGTAGAGGTGCAGAAGGCAGTGGAAGGAGTGGGAGTACAGGTGCAGAAGGTAGTGGAAGAAGTGGGAGTAGAGGTGCAGAAGGCAGTGGAAGGAGGGAGAGTAGAGGTACAGAAGGCAGTGGAAGGAGTGGGAGTAGAGGTGCAGAAGGCAGTGGAAGGAGTGGGAGTAGAGGTACAGAAGGCAGTGGAAGGAGTGGGAGTAGAGGTGCAGAAGGTAGTGGAAGGAGTGGGAGTAGAGGTACAGAAGGTAGTGGAAGGAGTGGGAGTACAGGTGCAGAAGGCAGTGGAAGGAGCGGGAGTAGAGGTACAGAAGGCAGTGGAAGGAGTGGGAGTACAGGTGCAGAAGGCAGTGGAAGGAGTGGGAGTAGAGGTACAGAAGGCAGTGGAAGGAGTGGGAGTAGAGGTGCAGAAGGCAGTGGAAGGAGTGGGAGTAGAGGTGCAGAAGGTAGTGGAAGGAGTGGGAGTAGAGGTGCAGAAGGCAGTGGAAGGAGTGGGAGTAGAGGTGCAGAAGGCAGTGGAAGGAGTGGGAGTAGAGGTACAGAAGGCAGTGGAAGGAGGGAGAGTAGAGGTGCAGAAGGTAGTGGAAGGAGTGGGAGTAGAGGTGCAGAAGGCAGTGGAAGGAGTGGGAGTACAGGTGCAGAAGGTAGTGGAAGAAGTGGGAGTAGAGGTGCAGAAGGTAGTGGAAGGAGTGGGAGTAGAGGTGCAGAAGGCAGTGGAAGGAGTGGGAGTAGAGGTGCAGAAGGCAGTGGAAGGAGTGGGAGTACAGGTGCAGAAGGTAGTGGAAGAAGTGGGAGTAGAGGTACAGAAGGCAGTGGAAGGAGTGGGAGTAGAGGTACAGAAGGCAGTGGAAGGAGTGGGAGTAGAGGTACAGAAGGCAGTGGAAGGAGTGGGAGTAGAGGTACAGAAGGCAGTGGAAGGAGTGGGAGTAGAGGTACAGAAGGCAGTGGAAGGAGTGGGAGTAGAGGTACAGAAGGCAGTGGAAGGAGTGGGAGTAGAGGTGCAGAAGGTAGTGGAAGGAGTGGGAGTAGAGGTACAGAAGGCAGTGGAAGGAGTGGGAGTAGAGGTGCAGAAGGTAGTGGAAGGAGTGGGAGTAGAGGTGCAGAAGGCAGTGGAAGGAGTGGGAGTAGAGGTGCAGAAGGCAGTGGAAGGAGTGGGAGTAGAGGTACAGAAGGTAGTGGAAGGAGTGGGAGTAGAGGTACAGAAGGCAGTGGAAGGAGGGAGAGTAGAGGTACAGAAGGCAGTGGAAGGAGTGGGAGTAGAGGTGCAGAAGGCAGTGGAAGGAGTGGGAGTAGAGGTACAGAAGGCAGTGGAAGGAGTGGGAGTAGAGGTACAGAAGGCAGTGGAAGGAGTGGGAGTAGAGGTGCAGAAGGTAGTGGAAGGAGTGGGAGTAGAGGTACAGAAGGCAGTGGAAGGAGGGAGAGTAGAGGTACAGAAGGCAGTGGAAGGAGTGGGAGTAGAGGTACAGAAGGCAGTGGAAGGAGTGGGAGTACAGGTGCAGAAGGCAGTGGAAGGAGTGGGAGTAGAGGTACAGAAGGCAGTGGAAGGAGTGGGAGTAGAGGTACAGAAGGCAGTGGAAGGAGTGGGAGTAGAGGTGCAGAAGGCAGTGGAAGGAGTGGGAGTAGAGGTGCAGAAGGCAGTGGAAGGAGTGGGAGTAGAAGTGCAGAAGGCAGTGGAAGGAGTGGGAGTAGAGGTGCAGAAGGCAGTGGAAGGAGTGGGAGTAGAGGTGCAGAAGGCAGTGGAAGGAGTGGGAGTAGAGGTACAGAAGGCAGTGGAAGGAGCGGGAGTAGAGGTGCAGAAGGCAGTGGAAGGAGTGGGAGTAGAGGTACAGAAGGCAGTGGAAGGAGTGGGAGTAGAGGTACAGAAGGCAGTGGAAGGAGTGGGAGTAGAGGTACAGAAGGCAGTGGAAGGAGTGGGAGTAGAGGTACAGAAGGCAGTGGAAGGAGTGGGAGTAGAGGTGCAGAAGGTAGTGGAAGGAGTGGGAGTAGAGGTACAGAAGGCAGTGGAAGGAGTGGGAGTAGAGGTGCAGAAGGTAGTGGAAGGAGTGGGAGTAGAGGTGCAGAAGGCAGTGGAAGGAGTGGGAGTAGAGGTGCAGAAGGCAGTGGAAGGAGTGGGAGTAGAGGTACAGAAGGTAGTGGAAGGAGTGGGAGTAGAGGTACAGAAGGCAGTGGAAGGAGGGAGAGTAGAGGTACAGAAGGCAGTGGAAGGAGTGGGAGTAGAGGTGCAGAAGGCAGTGGAAGGAGTGGGAGTAGAGGTACAGAAGGCAGTGGAAGGAGTGGGAGTAGAGGTACAGAAGGCAGTGGAAGGAGTGGGAGTAGAGGTGCAGAAGGTAGTGGAAGGAGTGGGAGTAGAGGTACAGAAGGCAGTGGAAGGAGGGAGAGTAGAGGTACAGAAGGCAGTGGAAGGAGTGGGAGTAGAGGTACAGAAGGCAGTGGAAGGAGTGGGAGTACAGGTGCAGAAGGCAGTGGAAGGAGTGGGAGTAGAGGTACAGAAGGCAGTGGAAGGAGTGGGAGTAGAGGTACAGAAGGCAGTGGAAGGAGTGGGAGTAGAGGTGCAGAAGGCAGTGGAAGGAGTGGGAGTAGAGGTGCAGAAGGCAGTGGAAGGAGTGGGAGTAGAGGTGCAGAAGGCAGTGGAAGGAGTGGGAGTAGAGGTGCAGAAGGTAGTGGAAGGAGTGGGAGTAGAGGTGCAGAAGGCAGTGGAAGGAGTGGGAGTAGAGGTACAGAAGGCAGTGGAAGGAGTGGGAGTAGAGGTGCAGAAGGCAGTGGAAGGAGTGGGAGTAGAGGTGCAGAAGGTAGTGGAAGGAGTGGGAGTAGAGGTGCAGAAGGTAGTGGAAGGAGTGGGAGTAGAGGTGCAGAAGGCAGTGGAAGGAGTGGGAGTAGAGGTGCAGAAGGTAGTGGAAGGAGTGGGAGTAGAGGTGCAGAAGGTAGTGGAAGGAGTGGGAGTAGAGGTGCAGAAGGCAGTGGAAGGAGTGGGAGTAGAGGTGCAGAAGGCAGTGGAAGGAGTGGGAGTAGAGGTGCAGAAGGCAGTGGAAGGAGGGAGAGTAGAGGTACAGAAGGTAGTGGAAGGAGTGGGAGTAGAGGTGCAGAAGGTAGTGGAAGGAGTGGGAGTAGAGGTGCAGAAGGCAGTGGAAGGAGTGGGAGTACAGGTGCAGAAGGCAGTGGAAGGAGTGGGAGTAGAGGTGCAGAAGGCAGTGGAAGGAGTGGGAGTAGAGGTGCAGAAGGCAGTGGAAGGAGTGGGAGTACAGGTGCAGAAGGTAGTGGAAGGAGTGGGAGTAGAGGTGCAGAAGGCAGTGGAAGGAGGGAGAGTAGAGGTACAGAAGGCAGTGGAAGGAGTGGGAGTAGAGGTGCAGAAGGCAGTGGAAGGAGTGGGAGTAGAGGTACAGAAGGCAGTGGAAGGAGTGGGAGTAGAGGTGCAGAAGGTAGTGGAAGGAGTGGGAGTAGAGGTACAGAAGGTAGTGGAAGGAGTGGGAGTACAGGTGCAGAAGGCAGTGGAAGGAGCGGGAGTAGAGGTACAGAAGGCAGTGGAAGGAGTGGGAGTACAGGTGCAGAAGGTAGTGGAAGGAGTGGGAGTAGAGGTACAGAAGGCAGTGGAAGGAGTGGGAGTAGAGGTGCAGAAGGCAGTGGAAGGAGTGGGAGTAGAGGTGCAGAAGGTAGTGGAAGGAGTGGGAGTAGAGGTGCAGAAGGCAGTGGAAGGAGTGGGAGTAGAGGTGCAGAAGGCAGTGGAAGGAGTGGGAGTAGAGGTACAGAAGGCAGTGGAAGGAGTGGGAGTAGAGGTGCAGAAGGTAGTGGAAGGAGTGGGAGTAGAGGTGCAGAAGGCAGTGGAAGGAGTGGGAGTACAGGTGCAGAAGGCAGTGGAAGGAGTGGGAGTAGAGGTGCAGAAGGTAGTGGAAGGAGTGGGAGTAGAGGTGCAGAAGGCAGTGGAAGGAGTGGGAGTAGAGGTGCAGAAGGCAGTGGAAGGAGTGGGAGTAGAGGTGCAGAAGGTAGTGGAAGGAGTGGGAGTAGAGGTGCAGAAGGCAGTGGAAGGAGTGGGAGTAGAGGTGCAGAAGGCAGTGGAAGGAGTGGGAGTAGAGGTGCAGAAGGCAGTGGAAGGAGTGGGAGTAGAGGTACAGAAGGCAGTGGAAGGAGTGGGAGTAGAGGTACAGAAGGCAGTGGAAGGAGTGGGAGTAGAGGTACAGAAGGCAGTGGAAGGAGTGGGAGTAGAGGTACAGAAGGCAGTGGAAGGAGTGGGAGTAGAGGTACAGAAGGCAGTGGAAGGAGTGGGAGTAGAGGTACAGAAGGCAGTGGAAGGAGTGGGAGTAGAGGTGCAGAAGGTAGTGGAAGGAGTGGGAGTAGAGGTACAGAAGGCAGTGGAAGGAGTGGGAGTAGAGGTGCAGAAGGTAGTGGAAGGAGTGGGAGTAGAGGTGCAGAAGGCAGTGGAAGGAGTGGGAGTAGAGGTGCAGAAGGCAGTGGAAGGAGTGGGAGTAGAGGTACAGAAGGTAGTGGAAGGAGTGGGAGTAGAGGTACAGAAGGCAGTGGAAGGAGGGAGAGTAGAGGTACAGAAGGCAGTGGAAGGAGTGGGAGTAGAGGTGCAGAAGGCAGTGGAAGGAGTGGGAGTAGAGGTACAGAAGGCAGTGGAAGGAGTGGGAGTAGAGGTACAGAAGGCAGTGGAAGGAGTGGGAGTAGAGGTGCAGAAGGTAGTGGAAGGAGTGGGAGTAGAGGTACAGAAGGCAGTGGAAGGAGGGAGAGTAGAGGTACAGAAGGCAGTGGAAGGAGTGGGAGTAGAGGTACAGAAGGCAGTGGAAGGAGTGGGAGTACAGGTGCAGAAGGCAGTGGAAGGAGTGGGAGTAGAGGTACAGAAGGCAGTGGAAGGAGTGGGAGTAGAGGTACAGAAGGCAGTGGAAGGAGTGGGAGTAGAGGTGCAGAAGGCAGTGGAAGGAGTGGGAGTAGAGGTGCAGAAGGCAGTGGAAGGAGTGGGAGTAGAAGTGCAGAAGGCAGTGGAAGGAGTGGGAGTAGAGGTGCAGAAGGCAGTGGAAGGAGTGGGAGTAGAGGTGCAGAAGGCAGTGGAAGGAGTGGGAGTAGAGGTACAGAAGGCAGTGGAAGGAGCGGGAGTAGAGGTGCAGAAGGCAGTGGAAGGAGTGGGAGTAGAGGTGCAGAAGGCAGTGGAAGGAGTGGGAGTAGAGGTGCAGAAGGCAGTGGAAGGAGTGGGAGTAGAGGTGCAGAAGGCAGTGGAAGGAGTGGGAGTAGAGGTGCAGAAGGCAGTGGAAGGAGTGGGAGTAGAGGTGCAGAAGGTAGTGGAAGGAGTGGGAGTAGAGGTGCAGAAGGCAGTGGAAGGAGTGGGAGTAGAGGTGCAGAAGGTAGTGGAAGGAGTGGGAGTAGAGGGGCAGAAGGTACTGGAAGGAGTGGGAGTAGAAGTGCAGAAGGCAGTGGAAGGAGTGGGAGTAGAAGTGCAGAAGGTAGTGAAAAAGGACGAGTGTGCCAGGGGGATGGGAAGAAGCAGTAAAATTAGGAAGATAAGTAAACAAAGGAAGAGGAGGAGGATTTGAAAAAGGAAGAGGAGGAAAAGAAAAAGGAAGAGGAGGAGTAAAAAAGGGAGAAGAGGATGATTTGAAAAGGGAAGAGGAGGAGTA
>JAWQFJ010001533.1:23900-51400 GCA_034096865.1 Theodoxus fluviatilis | reverse complement strand
TATGATTTAAAACAAATTCTTATCTTGAATAGACTGGTCGATTTATTCATTAGCAACAAAACAAAAGGAAGATTGATTCTAAACAGATACAGAGGATATACGATGGAACTTCTGTTTTCACAGACCGATTCTTTCACCTACAGACTGAACTCAAAAGTTATGAGGATCCACATAAGGCACCATGATCTTCAAAAGAATAGTTTCTTTCTTTTTTATTTCTTTGTCTCTCTCTCCCGCCTATTGCATTAATCCCGGTGTCAGCGTCTGAAAGTAGAGAACAGAGAAAAAACAAAATTGACAACAGTATAATAAATTGAGAGGACAATGCAGACAGAACAAAGGCGAAGGGAAGAATTAAAAAACACACGCATGCAAACATACAAACACACACACACAAACACTCACATGTACATACACACATACACACACATACGCAAGCATGCACACATTAACACACACACACACACACATACAAACACACACGCAAACATATATGCATATGCGAGCGCGCGCACACACACACACACACACACACATAATACATACATATGTAAATGTGTATGTGTGTGTGTGTGTGTGTGTGTGCTCACACACACGTGCCCATACCCACTCACAAATAATACATACATACAATACACACACATATAATACATACATACAATACACACACATATAATACATACATACAATACACATACATATAATACATACATACAATACACACACATATAATACATACATACAATACACACACATATAATACATACATACAATACACACACATATAATACATACAATACACACACATATAATACATACATACAATACACACACATATAATACATACAATACACACACATATAATACATACATACAATACACACACATATAATACATACATACAATACACACATATAATACATACACACAATACACACACATATAATACATACAATACACACACATATACTACATTCATACAATACACACACATATAATACATACATACAATACACACACATATAATACATACATACAATACACACATATAATACATACATACAATACACACACATATAATACATACAATACACATACACATAATACATACATACAATACACACACATATAATGCATACATACAATACACACATATAATACATACACGCAACACACACACATATAATACATACAATACACACACATATAATACATACATACAATACACACACATATAATACATACATACAATACACACATATAATACATACACGCAATACACACACATATAATACATACTTACAATACACCCACATACACGCAATACACACACATATAATACATACATACAATACACACACATATAATACATACATACAATACACACACATATAATACATACATACAATACACACATATAATACATACACGCAATACACACACATAATACATACATACAATACACACACATACACGCAATACACACACATATAATACATACATACAACACACACATCCACACAGAGTCCAGAATAAATGCGACTGAGAATCATTCCCATTAGTAGGCCTCAGTGGCCGAGTGGTCAGCACGCTTGACCTGCAGTTACTTGCGGCTGGTGGGTGCGGCGTTCGAAACTGTGCGGATTCTAGGGTTACATCCTTGAGCAAGAAGCTTTATTCACGTTGCTTCTCCCCACCCAGGAGTAAAACGGGTACCTGTGAAAGCTGAGCTGGAAAAATGTGAAAGCTAACTCTGGCACGTTCATCTGCAGCCTGGTTTCATTCTGTGATCCCGAGTCAGTATTGACTCTGGCGCAGTTCACAATGAATGAATAATAGACTTGACCCTTCGCATTACAGCATTGCGCCAAAAATAGTTCGTTCTGATAGTATTTTTTTCTCCACTTTTTACAGAAATCATTCAGATGTCAAAATTTGTTTCCATTTCAACACAAACGTTTTATTTTATCGAATAAATGCTTGTTTATTGCCTCAACAAGAGTAAGTTTAGAGTTTTGTGCGAAATAGTCTTAGAACTACTTTAACTGCGTATGTCAGGGAGCAGATCGGCTATCCCTCAAGCCTCTCGTGTGACCTCCATTTGCATATTTCGGACGAAAATCTTCCATCACGTGAGGTCAACTGGGCTAGAGACACTTTCGCCGGTAGGCGAAGTCTCTAGTGGACTAGGATGGCGGCGAAGTCTCTAGTGGACTAGAATGGCGGCGAAGTCTCTAGTGGACTAGAATGGCGGCGAAGTCTCTAGTGGACTAGAATGGCGGCGAAGTCTCTAGTGGACTAGGATGGCGGCGAAGTCTCTAGTGGACTAGGATGGCGGCGAAGTTTCTAGTGAACTAGAATGGCGGCGAAGTCTCTAGTGAACTAGGAAGCCTGGTTGCATGCTCCCCGGAGAGTTGAGATGTGTTTGGAGTGTTAAAAAGAGGTAGCCCGATGAGCAGGGGGTCAATGTGTGCGTTTTGAGCACTCATCAATGAGTGGAAAAGGAGCGTCTTTACCTTAGTCTGTATACTTCTTTGACACACGAGTGTGGTTGCTGCTCCAGGTTGAATGGCATATGGATTTTTATACCTCAAGAAAGAAGGGACAAGAGAAAACTCTGTGAGCTAATTAAATTTAATGAAACAATATCAAAATAACCAAATAATTAGCTGACAGGATTTTCCCTTGTCCCTTCTTTCTTGAGTTATTGAACTTGTAACACAGTTTTGATTGATTTAGTTATTTTGATATTCTTTCATTAACTTTACTTAGCCCACAGGGTTTTTTCTAGTTCCTTCTTTCTTGAAGTATAACAATCTATTTACCTTAGTCTGATGTAGCACAGTTTTCGAGCACTGAAAGCGTTACTGCCACTCTTACACAAATGAACAGCCACGATCATCATAGTTTGTGGATGTAGGTCCTCCATGTAGCATGGACACAGGGAGGTCACCTTTTCTACACCAGAGAACCTGACAAAGGGATGCACTGCTGTCATTGGGGACGGCTGCACGTCACAAGCCTAGTGTGGACAGCAATGATGGCACTGCAGTAGGTAGTATCTCACCTGCCAGGAGAAGGCAATATCGTATCGGCACCATTTGGCGAAGTGTTCACAGTTTCTGAGGAGTATATGATAGCCACCTGTGCCCACTTTTGACAGAGCTCTTTCCTTAATCTTCTCTTTAGTGAAGGGCCTGAAAAAAGTCACATACCCAAAGCTGTGCAAATTTCTGAAACATTAGGTAACATTGCAGTGGTAACGACTTGTCCACAAAAGCTGGAATATGGTGATTATAAACCACGAAATCAGTGACTTATAACCCAGTGTCAAAAAACAGAAGAAGAAGCAGAAGAAGTTAAACAGGGGCAGAATTGTCAAATTCGAAACTAACACTATTTTGGCATCTACATCCTCAAATTTATTTGATACAATTGCTCTTCAAAATGATTCAAGCCGTAAATACTATCACCATGAACTTTCATTACATTGTGATAAGTCCCTCCGTCCAGCAAAAGTTGTGGTGGCAATGACTTGGACTTGTGAAGGGCAGCCCCATGTGCGTTCCCAGGACTAGGACAGACCAGACAAAGGCAATCGAAAGCGCGTTTCCGGCTCCTTTTTTAGTGAGCGTTGTAACCATACAGGAGTCAGTATCAAAATGGGACGAAAAAGCAGACAGCGTCAGGCTTTGAAAACAGATTTATGAACTAATACAAGAACTGTACCATGCCTTTACAGACTTTAAGAAAGCATTTGACAGTCTGGCATGCTGCGCTGTGGGCCACAATGAGAAGCTACAACATCAGCTCCAAGATCATCAAAGTCGTCGAACATCTCTATGACAGAACGACCAGCGCAGTCCTGTTCAATGGTACCACAGGCGAATGGTTCAGGACAACGGTCGGAGTCAGACAGGGCTGTCTACTCTCCCCCACACTCTTCAACCTCTTCCTCGAAAGGATAATGACTGATGCCCTAGCAGACCACGAAGGATCAATCAGCATCTGTGGCAGAAAGATCACCAACTTACGTTTTGCTGATGACATTGCTGGATTAGCGGAAAGTGAAGAGGAGCTGACTAGTCTTGTCGAGCACCTGGACAAGACCTCACAGACATATGGCATGGAGATCAGCGCCGAGAAGACCAAGGTGATGACGAACAATCTTCGAGGCTTCAAAATGGAAATCAAGTGAAGGGCCAAAAACTGGAAGCTGTGAACAACTTCAAATACCTGGGATCAATTGTGACTGATGACGGGTCCAAACCAGAGATACTGTCCAGGATAGCACAAACAACAGCAGCATTGGCAAAGTTGAAGCCAATATGGCGTGACAGAAATATCACTCTCACGTCGAAGATCAGGCTCATGCGCACGCTGGCCATCTCCGTATTCTTGTATGCATGCGAGTCCTGGACATTCACATGTGAACTACAGAGACGGATACAAGCCCTGGAAATGAGATGCTACCGTAAGATTCTGAACATCTCATATAAAGACCATGTCACGAATGAGGAAGTCAGCAACAGGATCAGGAGAGCAATTGGACAGTACGAAGACCTGCTCTCAATCGTGAAAAGCAGAAAGCTGAAGTGGTACGGTCACGTGTCAAGAGGCAGTGGGCTGGCCAAGACCATCCTGCAAGGTACCGTTCCAGGTGGGAGAAGGAGAGGCAGGCAGAGAAAGAGGTGGGAAGACAACATCAATGAGTGGACAGGCTTGACCTTTGCTGACTCACAGCGAGCCACAGAGGAAAAGATCGATGGAGGAAGATTGTCCGAAAGTCATCAGTGGTGCCTCAACAACCCATCTCAGGGTTAAGAGACTGAACTGAACTGAACTGAACAAGAACTGACGGATTGGACATTGCATATGATTACAGCGATCACTTGTTTGTTTTTTTAACCGGAAACGCCTCTCTGACTTGCTGTGACTAGCGTATCGTAGCCATAGGAAACGCGCCTCTGTTTTTGCACTATGTGCACAGCAGCCATTGTCACCACAGCGGCAGGAAAATGGCGATATGCTCCCCAATTCAACGGCACACACTCTGAATTTGGAAGCCATTTTCTCTTTGGTTTATGTTCTAAACATCGATTGACAAAATAAGTAAACCCTATATCTGGCAAAATCTGAATAAAAAGTGCCTAGTATCGTGAAATCTACTGTGATAAGAACTTGGTGGGGAGTGTTTATTACCTTAGAGATGAGACAAAAATTCAAACAATAAAAAGTACCGTCGTAGAATATATGCATTAATACCCTTAAATTAGAAAATATCTAGAACAATATTTTTACAGAAGACTTGTGGAAATTAACGTGAAAAGACACTTTTTCTGCAGCTGTGCAGACAGTGCCACAACACACGTCTCTGGTAAATAATTTCAGTCACACTTACGAAGGTCCTCTGTCGATCTTCATCGAGCTGTTTCCCTTGACAGTGGCCAGCTTTTCTTTCTTCACCGCTGCCTGGTCGAAGATCTTGCCCCTGGTCATTGAGAGATGGAGCCAGAGCTGGTGCTGGCACTAGAGCTGATGCCTGCGGGTGACCTGCCATCGCCAGTGAGGTGCACCACATATCCGTCACCTGAAGACAGAGAGGCTTCAAGGTGAGCAATGTCAGGTACAAACTCTGTACGCCAAATGAGTCAGTACTAGGGGGTGTCAAAACCTTGTAAACCTCATAGTGTCACAGTGGTCAAAAAGCTTCATGTAAGGTGTCAATTATCTCCATAATCCCCTAGAAAAGAGATGCATTTTCCCCATCTCCTGGGAGGGTCTTCATTGACACGACTGTTGAGGGTAGCATCTTACCATAAAACGGCCTTCAGAACGTCATTGATATCGAGTCATCCTTAGATCACTTTCCAAGTGGCTTTGAGTCAAGCGGTGTCAGGTAAAAAAGTGGTACTCATATGCAGTACTCCGATTGGGTTGCTATCCGCACGTTTATCTTCTCTTTTACACGCAGTGTGTGGATAACACTAAAAATGGTTTAATTTCGTTGTGGTGGCCTCTGGTAGAAGAAAGAACAGAAATGATGTTATTTGAAAGTTTTCCCGCAGTTTTGTGTTTCTTGTGAACGGGAAGAGTGAATATAGTCCAACTTAGTCCAATAGTTTATGACATCGATGCAGGAATTGTTTTCACGCCAGTTGACGGGGTAACTTCACAAGTTTAGCCCCGCACTACGGAAAGAGTCTTATCGTGCCCTCTACTCGGTCGATTCTGAGTGATATTTTCTTCTTGATAGTCTCGGGGTCGAGGAAGGCAACTTGTTGCGCGGTCACCTTCTGTGGTGGGCACGCAGGTAGCTTCGGAGACCGAGGTCCGAAGCGCAAGGGCGGTTGGAGACGGGGCATGGAGCGCCAGTGGTCAGAGCAGGGATGGGGACAGAGGCAGCCCTTCGCCCTCTGGCAGCGGCAAGGCGTTGACGGAGGTCTGCCTCAAGGCTGGCGGTGGCTGTTTTTGTTCGGGCGCGCCTTGCAGTCCGGTTGGAGGCAGCAGCCTCAAGCTCGCCAGGATCTGCCCACTTGAGGTTTGCCTTGAGGCTGTCTTTGCACTCTTTATCGGTCGTTGGCCGTTGTGGCTGCCCAGGACGAGTTCTCCATAGAACAACTGTCTGGGAATCCTGGACTCGTTCAGTAATGTAGCATTTCTAACGGAACATTTCACACTCTTCAAAATGCTGATTTCAGTTTTGATGTAAGGTTTTATAAACTTCCTTGTGAATCAATATTTTAACAAGAATGTGACAGCTCAGTCAAATTATGACATTTTCAGTAATTTTTCAGAACTATCAACGTTCTGCAATCATTAAAATGCAATCCAAGAAATTTTTATAAAGTCGCAGATTTGCTGAAATCTTCGGGTACTGTTTAAAGTGGCCACAAATCAGATTTCTCTCAACATCCAAAAGTCAACAGCCAGGCTCTCTACACACTAAAACGGGATTTTGATTGATTTCAATTGAGGCACGGAGTGTAAAGTATGCCTTGTATACTTTCATTTTTAACATTACGTCATCCCTTGCGAAGGCCGGGCACCCGAATGGGGTTGTTCTTCGGCTCATTCGTTCTTACGTTCGTTCTATCATTCGTTCGTGTCCTATGTGGGTTGGGGGTGAGAATAGACCCACTGTGGGTTGAGGATGAGAATATATCCCCTGTGGATTGGAGGTGAGAATAGACTCCCTGTGTGTTGGGGGTGAGAATAGACCCCCTGTGGGTTGGGGGTGGGAATAGACCCACCGCGTCTCCCTATGCGACTTGAAGAGGGCCCCCCTCTCGGGAACTCAAGCCTTGACCTACTCAGGGCACTCCAGCCTTGACCTACTGAGGGAACTCAAGCCTTGACCTACTGTGGGCACTCAAGCCTTGACCTATTGTTACTTGCTCCAGTGATTTCCGTGATAAATGCCGCTTTGTAGCCCATTCAGGCTGATGAGACGTAACACTTCATTTATTCATTCACTCATTCATTCATTCATTCATTCATTCATTCATTCATTCATTCATTCATTCATTCATTCATTCATTCATTCATTCATTCATTCATTCATTCATTCATTCATTCATTCATTCATTCATTCATTCATTCATTAGTTCATTCATTCGTTCTTTCGTTCTTTCTTTCTTCTGTTCGTTTTTCTATTCCTTCGTTGTTGTTTTTTCGACCACTTAACACGAGTCTGTGCTGATAAACACTGACAAGATACAACTAGTCGTTGGGAATATATGTGCTTTCGAAAGCGAAACTCGCTTTATTCTTCCTTGTCACAATCCCCGTGTGGGGTGGGGCTCAGAACAGACTCAAAGTTTCCCTGCGCAGTTCGTACGAGGTGAAGAGCTTGAGAATTGTGACTTGACTTGATCTTACTCTAGCTGGCTCCAAGGATTTCCTGATCAATGTTCTTGCATAGCCTACAAAGGCTGATTGGCCGTAAACATTTCATTCATTCTTTTATTCATTTATTCATTCGTTCGTTTGGTCAGTCGGTCGGTCGGTCGATCGTTCGTTCGTTCATTCATTCAATCTTCATTCATTCATTCATTCATTCATTCATTCATTCATTCATTCATTCATTCATTCATTCATTCATCATTTATTCGTTCGTTCGTTCATTCATTCATTCATTCATTCATTCATTCATTCAATCAATCAATCAATCAATCAATCAATCAATCAATCAATCAATCAATCAATCATTCATTCATTCATTCATTCATTCATTCATTTATTTATTCATTCATCGTCACAGCGGCTTTCAAAGAGACAGCGTATGTAGCAGTCAAACTCAGAGGAGTTCTCCACAGCTGTTCTCGGTCATGACTTTAAGATACAGTGCATAGCTGGGTACACATGTGACGAACGGAAAGCTTATTCTCTACATAACAACACAGTACCAAATCTCTGTATTTGCAATATATGTGACAAGCATCAGTTCGTGGCACAGGTTTCTGCTTTTCCGCAAACGACTGAGACGCACGCACGCACGCATTCACACACACACAAACGCATGCACGTTCACACACACACAAACGCATGCACACACATACACACACACAAACACGCATGCAGCAACACATACACACACAAACACACATACACACACACATACAAACACGCATGCACGCACACACACGCACGCATGCACGCACACACACACACCAACACGCACACACAAACACGCATGCACGCACACACAAACACGCATGCACGCACACACACAAACACGCATGCACGCACACACACGCATGCACACACACACACACACGAGTCTTACCTATGTAGACAGCCCAGTGCTGGTACAGCGTTCTGTCGATTTCAATTAAGTCTCCAACTTCTAGAGAAGCCATTTTCCTCTCTAGCTCAAGTTTCCAGGAGAAAAATTTTCCAAACTGGGTGACGGAGTGAATACGCTTCGCTTTATAGCTCGCAGTATATTTTTAAAAAAAAACGTGTCACCTTTCCAGGCTCGGTTTTTCCCGACTTGCCTGTCCACCCAGTTGTCTGCACGCAGCCTTGTGAAATGCTTCTTGGTTCTCACTCCTGAGAAGTCTGCTACTCATTTGAATCTGAAAGATATGACCTTCATTGCCAGTAGCAACTATCTACACTTCCTCAAACAAAAACACACCTGTAAAGACTAGCTCCCTTTATGGGCAGCTGAGCGTCAAACCCATGCCTCTCTGTCCCCCCCCCCCCCCCCCCCCCCCTCGATCACACTCCTCGCCCTGATCAATCCCCATGCACAGTACAGTCCCGCCCGACCCCCAACACCCCCCAACACCCCACTCCCTTCACTCCGCACTTGAGAGTAATAAGGAGCTCTACGTTCACCTTCGTGAATATTGCTGGCACGCCAAGGTAAAGAGGGAAAAAAGGAAACCGTCTCATTGGCCTGCCCAGCCAGTGGCAGCCTCACTTTATTTTTGTGTGTATTTATTATTCTTTTTCGGTGTTGTCCGGAGTAGAAGAGATTAAAGAGTCAACTGCTCTTTCTTGGGGATATTGAGTCTTTCTTCATCGCTGCACACATATTCTACTGAGGGAACTGAGTTTATCTAAATGAAATGTTTCTGAGTGAATGTCATTCGCCATTTTTACACATCTGCCCGAAAAACCTGGCCAATGATTTAATTCCATGATAAAAACCCGAAATATGTGACAAGATCAAGCAGTTGGATTTATAGAAATCTGAATCAAATGATCAGGAGCACCTCGATGCTAAGGTTCAATCCCAGCCACTAAACAAGGCAGTCCTGTCCAAAATGGATCTACTAGTTTTTAAAAAACGATCCTTGATGGAAACAATGTCCATTTTCACCATAAGGAGCTCATTCTGAGGAATAATATAATCCAAACAATACTTCAGAGCAAGGAGTGGATAAATAGGCATATGTCTGAAACTGGCAAATGTAACAGGCAAAAGCGATTGCAAACAAATTCAAAGTCACAGGACATATTTATATCCCAAGTTACATCTCAGACAATTTTGGTACGAAAACAGTTTGACTTCTATTAAAATGAGGCTAGGTTGAGGCATGATTAATCCAAACAGCAGCTCCGAGAAAACGCTTGTTGGGGAGTTACTAGCATTTGGAATTGGCAAAATTGTGATAAATCACACCTCAACCTGGGAGGTAAGGTATCGGTGTGTAGAGATTTAGTGAATGAGCGAGCCTGAGATGGCTCTTGGGGTGTAATTCTTAGACTAGTCTTAGACTAATGCCGCTGGTCTCGGACTACTGTCGTAGTCTACAATTCATGCCGCTGGTCTCGGATTGAACTGCTGACTACGCTGGTCCAAGGATTTGTTGGACTACACACCAAAGTCCAAGACTGCCGCGAAATTAAATGGCGGACATGTCTACGGTTCGCACAGAAAACGCTGTATTTTGGTATACTAGAAACCCATCCAAAGAAAATTTAAGCCATGAACAGCATTAATTTATCAAAGCTGTATGTTGATTGCAGCAATAGGTCGTGAAAGCGCTTACATTTTACAAATGGAAATGCAGGTCGAATCTACACTTTGAGCATCCAAGCTTCACGCACTTCTATTTATAGCTGCTGCGCGGACCTCAGCGACACCAGGAAAGATTATAAATACATTGTTGTCCTCGAACCTGCCTGCTGTTGACATTGTGTACAATGCTATTGCTAGTGTTGTCTGATGCTATGAAAACGAGACATTAAAATTGCATCTGTGTTATGAAAACACTGTTCAGATTAAATTGCTTTATTTTTGGTAACTGAGAAAATGTGTGACGATGTACGCCAGGGTTTCACGAGTTTGGTGGGAAAAGTGCGAGCTGAGGCTGGTGTGTGTGTGTGTGTGTGTGTGTGTGAGTGTGTGTGTGTGTGTGTGTGTGCGTGTGTGTGACTGTGTGTATATTTTTCCTCATCAAGACAGATTTTTGTTCCATCCCTTCCTTACTGAATTTCAATTGTTATCACTTGGAAATCCTGCCATATTGTAAAACTTGATCTTCTGCTCGTTTGCCTCTTACTGATGAACTTAATAAACGGTGACACACACACACGCACACACACACACACACACGCGCGCGCGCGCGCGCGCGCGCACACACACACACACACACACACACACTCCAGCCTCAGCTCGCACTTCATTTGTCACCTCCCCCCACGCTGTCCGCCTTCATTTGTTTGCTTGGGCTGTGTTTATGCTGCTGTTAATGTATCCGTATCTTGCTGACGCCGCTTTTATGGTAGCTACCGATTCCCGCTCCGTGAAATCGGGGCTTTTCTTCGAGGTTTTGCTACCGATCATGGCTGACACTTTTGACAGGAAGTTTGAAGCGGTACACTCGCGCTTGCGCAATGGGCGGAATCCCCGCGAATTCCCCCTCATTCTAAAAATAACCCGTAGACTAGGTCAATCAGTCCCAGACTTTCAAGTCAACACCCAGTCTGCGTTCGTGAATCGTAGACTCGCTTAGTCCCAGACTAGTCCCAGACTACGGGGTAGTCCTAGACTCTAAAGTCCAAATCTAGTGCTATTGAAAGTCCACGTTCATGAATTACACCCCAGAGGCTAATAAGGATGGGGATCACTACAGCCTGGACTGAAGGCTAGCCAGCCAAACTAAACAATTGGATTTGATTGGCTATCAAAGGAATTTATGTGAGCCAGAAGTCAATGGAACTGCCCGTTCTATGTAGACTTGGGTTGCTAAGAGATCTGTGCACTGTCATCTATATCTGTAAACGGAACAATAAACAAGCTGTTTTCAATTCGCACGCGTGGATACAAGCATAAGTACTCAATCATGCACTTGTAGTAGCTTTTGTCACCTTTTGAAAGGAACTCATTGCAATTTGGGATGATGCGATCATCTGAATATCAACCAAGGTATTCTGACAAAACAGCTGGAGCCGAGATCCATTGAGACGGATATACAGATTTGTTGCTCCCCTGTAGGGAAGGTTACTTATAGTGGAGGCTCGTCTCCACCTGGACAGAAATATAAGGGGTCGGAGATCTTTAATTCACGGTGAAATTCTCTCATTGCATTTATTTACATTAAGCCACAGTTTCTCGTGGTCTGTCACGTTTAATCCTTAAATCAACAACTCCAAGACAATAGAGGGACACTGCGTCTGGATGAAATTTGTCAAAATAAACAGTTTTTATTTGAGAGCCCGTGAGTGTCAAAGTATTGGACGCATGTGGAAGGAAAGATTTTTAGAATCACATTCTGTCAAATTAAGCTCACAGAATTAGATGCTCTGTTTGTGCTATACAGGTATTGTGGTAGTATGATGCAAAGGGTGTATCAGTTAAATGAAAAGGTCTATATTCGACAGGTGAGCTTCACAAAGTCCTCCTGAGTTAAACCTATACAGGAAGAGGGTGTTTGGTGTTATTTTGAACGTTGGTGAGAGAATCTAAAAGATGTCCTCGTGGAGTATGCCATTATTACTTTTCTCGTTCACTTCTACATCTCGTTTCGTAGCAAAGATCCTTGAAAACAACTCATAAATGACTCCAGAAGATTTGCTCTGCAGTTTTTCCTGTTCTCGTAGACACCCTTGCAGCTAGATTATCAATCAACATCTGTCTAATGCAGGGAATGGCGATGTGGTGAATGTATCGGGGACTCGGCACAAGGTCTATCTTCGGCAAAGACAGGGCTCAAAGTTTTCGACAAGGCGACGATCAAAAGAGAAAAAAATAGGAGATGTCATTGGAAACGGCAAGTGGCGGGTGAACAACCAGTCAGGAGACGGGTAAGAGCTTTTAGTTGAAGATTCTGTCTATCAGTCACTTGTTCCGTCTGTTTCATCATTAAAAGCACCTTGTACTCGAGGCGATTCCACACGTTCCATACTGACTCACTCCACATGACTCTTTGTGTACAGCGCTCATCGCTTGCCACACGTGTACAGCGCTCATCGCTTGCCACACGTGTACAGCGCTCATCGCTTGCCGCATGTGTACAGCGCTCATCGCTTGCCGCACGTGTACAGCGCTCATCGCTTGCCGCACGTGTACAGCGCTCATCGCTTGCCGCACGTGTACAGTGTTCATCGCTTGCCACACGTGTACAGTGCTCATCGCTTGTCGCACGTGTACAGCGCTCATCGCTTGCCGCACAGCCGCATGTGGAGTGGAATAGAACCTGTCCTATTTTGTTTTGAGTCCCATTCGGTATTTTATGTAACTTCCCATGCTTTTCCAATTTCTGTTCATACACCATTTGCTCGTCCGCCTGTAAATCTATTTTCTATCTCTCGCTCCTAATGAAGACTGCCTATTCGGTTCTTCATCATTCTTATGCAGATGATACGCAGGCGCAAAAGTCGGGTGATCCCAGGTGTTTCGACACTCTAATGCACTCAATACAAGCATGTGTCCTTGACGTCAAGTCATGGATGACATTCAATAAGCTGAAATTAAATGATGAGAAGACCGAGGAAATGGTTGCCTCCTCACCACGCATGTCTACCTCTGTCCAGCTCCCAGAGTCCATCACCATCGGCAATGCTACTGTCCCCTTTTCTGACACAGTGAAAAATCTAGGCGTTACGTTAGATTCCCACCTCACCATGCATGCACAGGTTCAGACCATCATTCGTTCTGTGAACTTTGAGCTCCGTCGCATCGGTTCAATCCGTCACTATCTCTCTGAGCAAGCGACCAAGACCCTTGTCTCAGCGTTCATTCTATCTAAGCTAGATTATTGCAATGCTCTGCTTTATGGCTGTCCCGAGTATCTCATTGACAGGTTACAAAAACTGCAGAACAACGCCGCTCGCCTGATTTGTAGAGTTCGCAAATTTGAGCATATCACCCCCCACCTTCAGGAACTACACTGGCTTCGTGTCGAGGAACGTATCATTTACAAAATTACATGCTTATCTTTCAACGCATTCACACAGACAGGACCCGCATACCTCACAGCCCTCATAGACACTTACACGCCACGCAGAACACTTCGCTCTTCAGCAAACACCACCACCCTTGTCCCTCGTAAAATGAAATCATCTTTTGGTGACCGCTCTTTCTTTGCCTCCGCTCCTCTCGTCTGGAACTCTCTCCCTGCGAATCTTCGTCTGCATCCCTCTTCCGATTCTGACTCTTTCCGCGCTGACCTGAAGACACACCTGTTCTCTCGTGCATACACATCTGCCAAATAGCCCCCCCCCCCCCCCCCCCCCTCCCTCCTACTGACCCCACCCGCTCAACTTCACAGCTCCCCGTACATATTCTCGTAATTGTATTTTGTAAATATTTTGTTTTTGATTCACTTATCTCGTTGTGTTTGCTTGCTTGTTTGTTATCCTCATTTGCGTATTTCATCATTGTTTAGATTGTCGATTAGTTGTCTGCTTGCTTGTATATTTACTGTGTTGTTATGCCTGCTTGATTGCGTTCGATTATTTAGCCTGCTTGTTTGTTTATTTTCTTTTGTTGTATGCTTGCTTCGACTGTGTATAATTATCTGCCTGGTTGCTTGTTAATGTTATGTGCTTGTATATGCTTGCTCTGATTGTACGTGATTTTGCTGCTAGTGTTGATTGCCTACGTGATTTGCTTGTATCTGATTGTCTGCTTGTGATGTGTGAACTAGATTGTAAAGCGCTTAGAGCTCAACTGATGATAAGCGCTATATAAATATCCATTATTCTTTTTATTATTAAGACATTTTAGTCGAAAATTTGCGCCTCTCTCGTTTATCTTGTATCCCTGTTGTTGTTGTTTTTTGGTCTGGGTCTAATAACAAGACATCGGCATTGGATGTTTAGGGTCGCTCTATCCAGTGTTACGGCCTTTCGGCAGTCATATTGAACTTTGGACATTTAGAATGTCGGATGTGTGCAATGGGATTCCAAGCAACAACTGCTTTATTTTCCAGGAAATTCCTTCCACAAGAGATGCGACGTCGGGCTCTGCAAAGAGTGGGGGTGAAGGTGAGTACAATGCCGTATTCCAGAAATGCGAGCACTTCTCTAACTCGTGTTGCCACGACATCCCGTTCTCCTTCCAGGTACGATGTCATCACGTGACTAACCTCGTTGCTATGGTGTTGCTATGGTGTTGCAATGGTGTTGCTATGGTGTTGCTATGGTGTTCCTAACATAACGTCTTTTTAAGTCTGTCGCTCTCAGTCGTTTTCTCTTTTTGATGACATAGTTCTATTGCCGGACACTTTCGTAGGTCTACAGAACCAGACTGACATTTTGAATGTGAAAAATCCTCTGTGGAATCTAGTTTGCAGAGTGAGAGCGTGGACAACACACGTGCGATAGAGCACACGGAAGAGACAGAGAACACGTGTAAGAGCGTGGACAACACACGTGCGATAGAGCACACGGAAGAGACAGAGAACACACGTGCGATAGAGCACACGGAAGAGACAGAGAACACGTGTAAGAGTGTGCACAACACACGTGCGATAGAGCACGCGGAAGAGACAGAGAACACGTGTAAGAGTGTGCACAACACACGTGCGATAGAGCACGCGGAAGAGACAGAGAACACGTGTAAGAGTGTGCACAACACACGTGCGATAGAGCACGCGGAAGAGACAGAGAACACGTGTAAGAGTGTGCACAACACACGTGCGATAGAGCACGCGGAAGAGACAGAGAACGCGTGTAAGAGTGTGGACAACACACGTGCGATAGAGCACGCGGAAGAGACAGAGAACACGTGTAAGAGTGTGGACAACACACGTGCGATAGAGCACGCGGAAGAGACAGAGAACACACGTGCGATAGAGCACACGGAAGAGACAGAGAACACGTGTAAGAGCGTGGACAACACACGTGCGATAGAGCACACGGAAGAGACAGAGAACACGTGTAAGAGCGTGGACAACACACGTGCGATAGAGCACACGGAAGACACAGAGAACACGTGTAAGAGTGTGGACAACACACGTGCGATAGAGCACACGGAAGACACAGAGAACACGTGTAAGAGTGTGGACAACACACGTGCGATAGAGCACACGGAAGAGACAGAGAACACGTGTAAGAGCGTGGACAACACACGTGCGATAGAGCACGCGGAAGAGACAGAGAACACGTGTAAGAGTGTGGACAACACACGTGCGATAGAGAACACGTGTAAGAGTGTGGACAACACACGTGCGATAGAGCACACGGAAGAGACAGAGAACACGTGTAAGAGTGTGGACAACACACGTGCGATAGAGCACACGGAAGACACAGAGAACACGTGTAAGAGTGTGGACAACACACGTGCAATAGAGCACGCGGAAGAGACAGAGAACACGTGTAAGAGCGTGGACAACACACGTGCGATAGAGCACACGGAAGAGACAGAGAACACGTGTAAGAGCGTGGACAACACACGTGCGATAGAGCACACGGAAGACACAGAGAACACGTGTAAGAGCGTGGACAACACACGTGCGATAGAGCACGCGGAAGAGACAGAGAACACGTGTAAGAGTGTGGACAACACACGTGCGATAGAGAACACGTGTAAGAGTGTGGACAACACACGTGCGATAGAGCACACGGAAGAGACAGAGAACACGTGTAAGAGTGTGGACAACACACGTGCGATAGAGCACACGGAAGAGACAGAGAACACGTGTAAGAGTGTGGACAACACACGTGCGATAGAGCACGCGGAAGAGACAGAGAACACGTGTAAGAGCGTGGACAACACACGTGCGATAGAGCACGCGGAAGAGACAGAGAACACGTGTAAGAGCGTGGACAACACACGTGCGATAGAGCACACGGAAGACACAGAGAACACGTGTAAGAGTGTGGACAACACACGTGCGATAGAGCACACGGAAGAGACAGAGAACACGTGTAAGAGCGTGGACAACACACGTGCGATAGAGCACACGGAAGACACAGAGAACACGTGTAAGAGTGTGGACAACACACGTGCGATAGAGCACACGGAAGACACAGAGAACACGTGTAAGAGCGTGGACAACACACGTGCGATAGAGCACACGGAAGAGACAGAGAACACGTGTAAGAGCGTGGACAACACACGTGCGATAGAGCACACGGAAGAGACAGAGAACACGTGTAAGAGCGTGGACAACACACGTGCGATAGAGAACACGTGTAAGAGTGTGGACAACACACGTGCGATAGAGCACACGGAAGACACATAGAACACGTGTAAGAGCGTGGACAACACACGTGCGATAGAGAACACGTGTAAGAGCGTGGACAACACACGTGCGATAGAGCACGCGGAAGAGACAGAGAACACGTGTAAGAGCGTGGACAACACACGTGCGATAGAGCACACGGAAGAGACAGAGAACACGTGTAAGAGCGTGGACAACACACGTGCGATAGAGCACACGGAAGAGACAGAGAACACGTGTAAGAGCGTGGACAACACACGTGCGATAGAGCACACGGAAGAGACAGAGAACACGTGTAAGAGCGTGGACAACACACGTGCGATAGAGCACACGGAAGACACAGAGAACACGTGTAAGAGTGTGGACAACACACGTGCGATAGAGCACACGGAAGACACAGAGAACACGTGTAAGAGTGTGGACAGCACACGTGCGATAGAGCACGCGTGTAAGAGCGTGGACAACACACGTGCGATAGAGCACCGGAAGACAGAGAACACGTGTAAGAGCGTGGACAACACACGTGCGATAGAGAACACGTGTAAGAGCGTGGACAACACACGTGCGATAGAGCACGCGGAAGAGACAGAGAACACGTGTAAGAGTGTGGACAACACACGTGCGATAGAGCACACGGAAGACACAGAGAACACGTGTAAGAGCGTGGACAACACACGTGCGATAGAGCACGCGGAAGAG
Organism: Theodoxus fluviatilis; assembly: GCA_034096865.1. Taxonomy (NCBI): domain Eukaryota; kingdom Metazoa; phylum Mollusca; class Gastropoda; order Cycloneritida; family Neritidae; genus Theodoxus; species Theodoxus fluviatilis. The sequence continues at coordinate 33,575 of JAWQFJ010001533.1, read as the reverse complement.
ACAGAGAACACGTGTAAGAGCGTGGACAACACACGTGCGATAGAGCACACGGAAGAGACAGAGAACACGTGTAAGAGCGTGGACAACACACGTGCGATAGAGCACACGGAAGAGACAGAGAACACGTGTAAGAGCGTGGACAACACACGTGCGATAGAGCACACGGAAGAGACAGAGAACACGTGTAAGAGCGTGGACAACACACGTGCGATAGAGCACACGGAAGAGACAGAGAACACGTGTAAGAGCGTGGACAACACACGTGCGATAGAGCACACGGAAGAGACAGAGAACACGTGTAAGAGCGTGGACAACACACGTGCGATAGAGCACGCGGAAGAGACAGAGAACACGTGTAAGAGCGTGGACAACACACGTGCGATAGAGCACACGGAAGAGACAGAGAACACGTGTAAGAGCGTGGACAACACACGTGCGATAGAGCACACGGAAGAGACAGAGAACACGTGTAAGAGCGTGGACAACACACGTGCGATAGAGCACGCGGAAGACACAGAGAACACGTGTAAGAGTGTGGACAACACACGTGCGATAGAGCACACGGAAGAGACAGAGAACACGTGTAAGAGCGTGGACAACACACGTGCGATAGAGCACACGGAAGAGACAGAGAACACGTGTAAGAGTGTGGACAACACACGTGCGATAGAGCACGCGGAAGAGACAGAGAACACGTGTAAGAGCGTGGACAACACACGTGCGATAGAGCACGCGGAAGACACAGAGAACACGTGTAAGAGTGTGGACAACACACGTGCGATAGAGCACGCGGAAGACACAGAGAACACATGTGAAGAGCGTGGACAACACACGTGCGATAGAGCACGCGGAAGACACAGAGAACACGTGTAAGAGCGTGGACAACACACGTGCGATAGAGCACGCGGAAGACACAGAGAACACGTGTAAGAGTGTGGACAGCACACGTGCGATAGAGCACACGGAAGACACAGAGAACACGTGTGAAGAGTGGACAACACACGTGCGATAGAGCACGCGGAAGACACAGAGAACACGTGTAAGAGCGTGGACAACACACGTGCGATAGAGCACGCGGAAGACACAGAGAACACGTGTAAGAGTGTGGACAACACACGTGCGATAGAGCACGCGGAAGACACAGAGAACACGTGTAAGAGTGTGGACAACACACGTGCGATAGAGCACGCGGAAGAGACAGAGAACACGTGTAAGAGCGTGGACAACACACGTGCGATAGAGCACACGGAAGAGACAGAGAACACGTGTAAGAGCGTGGACAACACACGTGCGATAGAGCACACGGAAGAGACAGAGAACACGTGTAAGAGCGTGGACAACACACGTGCGATAGAGCACACGGAAGAGACAGAGAACACGTGTAAGAGTGTGGACAACACACGTGCGATAGAGCACGCGGAAGAGACAGAGAACACGTGTAAGAGCGTGGACAACACACGTGCGATAGAGCACACGGAAGACACAGAGAACACGTGTAAGAGTGTGGACAACACACGTGCGATAGAGCACGCGGAAGAGACAGAGAACACGTGTAAGAGTGTGGACAACACACGTGCGATAGAGCACGCGGAAGAGACAGAGAACACGTGTAAGAGTGGACAGCACACGTGCGATAGAGAACACGTGTAAGAGTGTGGACAACACACGTGCGATAGAGCACGCGGAAGAGACAGAGAACACGTGTAAGAGCGTGGACAACACACGTGCGATAGAGCACACGGAAGACACAGAGAACACGTGTAAGAGCGTGGACAACACACGTGCGATAGAGCACGCGGAAGAGACAGAGAACACGTGTAAGAGCGTGGACAACACACGTGCGATAGAGCACACGGAAGACACAGAGAACACGTGTAAGAGCGTGGACAACACACGTGCGATAGAGCACGCGGAAGAGACAGAGAACACGTGTAAGAGCGTGGACAACACACGTGCGATAGAGCACGCGGAAGAGACAGAGAACACGTGTGATAGAGTGGACAGCACACGTGCGATAGAGAACACGTGTAAGAGTGTGGACAACACACGTGCGATAGAGCACACGGAAGAGACAGAGAACACGTGTGATAGAGTGGACAGCACACGTGCGATAGAGCACGCGGAAGAGACAGAGAACACGTGTAAGAGTGTGGACAACACACGTGCGATAGAGCACACGGAAGAGACAGAGAACACGTGTGATAGAGTGGACAGCACACGTGCGATAGAGCACGCGGAAGAGACAGAGAACACGTGTAAGAGCGTGGACAACACACGTGCGATAGAGCACACGGAAGAGACAGAGAACACGTGTAAGAGTGTGGACAGCACACGTGCGATAGAGCACGCGGAAGAGACAGAGAACACGTGTAAGAGCGTGGACAACACACGTGCGATAGAGCACACGGAAGAGACAGAGAACACGTGTAAGAGTGTGGACAGCACACGTGCGATAAAGCACGCGGAAGAGACAGAGAACACGTGTAAGAGCGTGGACAACACACGTGCGATAGAGCACGCGGAAGAGACAGAGAACACGTGTAAGAGTGTGGACAGCACACGTGCGATAGAGCACGCGGAAGAGACAGAGAACACGTGTAAGAGCGTGGACAACACACGTGCGATAGAGCACGCGGAAGAGACAGAGAACACGTGTAAGAGTGTGGACAACACACGTGCGATAGAGCACACGGAAGAGACAGAGAACACGTGTAAGAGCGTGGACAACACACGTGCGATAGAGAACACGTGTAAGAGCGTGGACAACACACGTGCGATAGAGCACACGGAAGAGACAGAGAACACGTGTAAGAGCGTGGACAACACACGTGCGATAGAGAACACGTGTAAGAGCGTGGACAACACACGTGCGATAGAGCACACGGAAGACACAGAGAACACGTGTAAGAGCGTGGACAACACACGTGCGATAGAGCACGCGGAAGAGACAGAGAACACGTGTAAGAGCGTGGACAACACACGTGCGATAGAGCACGCGGAAGAGACAGAGAACACGTGTGAGAGCGTGGATAACAGCGACTGTGTCCTAAAAAAAAATCAGTTTCGAGAGTGAAGTTATTATGGTAATGCTAATGACTGATTTTTATCTCTTTGTATCGACCAATGGACGAATAAAGTTGTTTCGAAAATGACCACCGGATTTTGTGAACTTCGACTTCCCGGCACAAGTTAGGAGAACCCTCGTATAAACCGGACTCTGCGAAAGGAGACAAGTCGAAACATCAGCGTGTCAAGGTAGAAAGTGCGCTCTGCCCCCACCATCAAAGACTCACACATGAGCAGTCTTGAACAATTCAGTTTCACAAACAGTGCTGTATCCCTCAGGAGATCATTTACCACGTGGTCTTTTTGACTTGTTTCGTTCCTTCCATGTCCAGGGTTCTCATTTGAACGTGATGCGAGAACTATTTTGAATGATGGCATAAAATGTGTCTGTGTTATGCAGTATCCTCTTTGTTACTTGTCTTAAGTGAACAGAGCTGTTGGAATCCAACGTGCGCCTTTTCAAACTTAATTAGTTAAACTTGTATCAATCGATTCACCCAGGGAAATACTTGAAATAAGATTACTGAACAGGAGTACGAGTTGAGTTGTTCATCTGTTCACCAACCAACAACAGAAGCAAACATACACTCATTTAAAAACAGACCTATACACAACATACACAATTGTGCACACACACACACACACATACACACACACACGCAAACACACAGAGACACAAACGCACACACACAAACAATCACACACACACACACACACACACACACACACACACACACGCAAACACACACACACACATTTAAGATACACGAATTACCAGAATTTTGTAGAATATCCATGATCGAATGCACGAATAAAACTTTTCACTGTTTGTTGTTTGTCTATTCTTAAACGTAAACCTTTAGAGAATCAAGAAGTGCGTCATACATTTGTATACTTCAACAAATGCACACACAAAATCTACTATACCGTTAGCTTGATCTTCAGATTCTTGTTTTGATAGGCTGACATTAAAATATTCAAATGCCATATTAATATTTCACTGTAGCATTTTACAGACATGTCACCCTCGCTATTGTTTCGGCGGTCAATGCCATTGCCACAAATCTTTAGAGGTTGAAGACCCTTATGTGGCAGCAGTCCAACCCCTGCCATTCCCATAGGAGTTGTCTCCCTTGCAGAGGTAACTCCTCTCCCGCTAAAAGCGCAACTCACCAGTCCAGAGTAAGACATCCACGATGCAGCAATGCAGCTGTTGCTGCGGTGTAAAACTCAGGCAGCACTTGGACAGACTGCCATCAGCAGCACTAGCAACACCAGCAGCAGCAGTAGCTGCAGCAATAACTATTACTCCTGCTGCTGCTGTTACTATTCTACGGTGTAACTATAGTATACGCTTACACTAATACTCCTGCTGCTGCTGCTGCTGCTACTACTACTACTACTATTACTTCTACTACTATTGCTGCTGCGCTTCTGCATCTACGAAAACCACGTCTGCCGCTGCTGTTGCTGCTGCTGCTGCTACTACTACTACTACTACTACTACTACTACTACTACTACTACTTCTTGAACTTCTGTTGCAGCAGCAGCAGCAACAACAACAACAACAACGACAACAACAACAACAATTGCTACTACTACCACCACCACCACTAGAAAGAGAATTACCGCTTGAGCAGCAGTTTTTCTTCCGTCTTGTTTTAAAAATTATTTTTCTTAAGCTCCCTTCCGCACCTCACCCCCCCCCCCCCCCCCCCCCCCCCCCCCCTCCTATGTTGTGGTACTGATACTATAACCAATTTTTTTACCCTCTCAATCCGAGTAGAGTTCTGCACACACACAATTTCGACGGGATTTTTCAACACTGGTTGTCATGGATATAAGTCCGCAATGCGGCAAACAGCGTGAGAACATTCGCCAAATGCTGGCGTAGTCCTCCGGAAATGTGTCCTCTGTCCGATCAAGCGTTTGACTGATGGTCGAGGATCAACCAATCGATGGCATATCCTTCGATACATGGTCGTTCGATTGGCACACTGGTCGACTGATGGCACACTGGTCGACTGATGGCACACTGGTCGACTGATGGCACAGTGGTCGACTGATGGCACAGTGGTCGACTGATGGCACAGTGGTCGACTGATGGCACACTGGTCGACTGATGGCACACTGGTCGACTGATGGCACACTGGTAGACTGATGGCACAGTGGTCGACTGATGGCACACTGGTCGACTGATGGCACACTGGTCGACTGATGGCACACTGGTCGACTGATGGCACACTGGTCGACTGATGGCACACTGGTCGACTGATGGCACACTGGTTCACAGTGGCGACTGATGGCACACTGGTCGACTGATGGCACACTGGTCGACTGATGGCACACTGGTCGACTGATGGCACACTGGTCGACTGATGGCACACTGGTAGACTGATGGCACAGTGGTCGACTGATGGCACACTGGTCGACTGATGGCACACTGGTAGACTGATGGCACAGTGGTCGACTGATGGCACACTGGTTGACTGATGGCACGAAGAAAATTGAAGCACGAGATGATACATAACAGTAAATGTGCATTTGGAATTAGAATATAGAGTGCACAACGATTTCTTTCGTCCACTGATCACTCGAATGTCCCATGAGTGAGTGATGATGGACGTAGCCCCCAGTCAGTAGATCTTCAGTTTATTTACCTACGTACGTACGTACGTACCTACCTACCTACCTACCTACCTACTTACATACATACATACAGACATACATACATACCGTTGTATGTACGTACGTACCTACCTACCTACTTACATGCCTACTTACCTACCTACCCACCCACCTACCCAGTCAGCCAGTTTTCAAGGGAGACGAATCCAAACACCCTGTCAAATTTTCTGACGCGCCCGAATGTCAACAGTAGGATTTCCCGGTAGGCCTGAACGTTTGCTTCAGACATCACCGATCGCGCGGTATGCTGCCTGCAGCTATGTACCCGCGCATGCTGCTGCTACTGTCAGTAAGAAAACGCAGAGAGAGAGAGAGAGAGAGAGAGAGAGAGAGAGAGAGAGAGAGAGAGAGAGAGAGAGAGAGAGAGAGAGAGAGAGAAGGGAGAGGGAGGGATTGAGTGATTGATTCTTTATTTATCAAGGATAAAATTTTAGGCATTTCTGCCTGTCTTACAAATTGTCCTCGCTCATATTGAAATGAAAACATGGATAGATAAGAAAAAATACACAGTAGCTAATCTATGTACAACAGTTGGTAAGATGAAGAATATGATCAACAATGACAAAGATTTTAGTAGATGCCTTTGACAACTGTCAGCTCAGTGAGTCTTCAAGTTCAAGCAAATACGTGTCATATGTACAGGCGACAGCAGTGAGATCATCTGAATAGATAATCACGTATGGATGCTTTAAAAGACTTCATGGAAGTATTGTTCCTTAGGTGCAATGGGAGTGTATTCCATATCATAACACCTGAATATGTAATACTGCCTTTGAAAATGTCTACTCTAGGTTGTGGTAGAATGAAAGTGTTGCGAGATAGTGAATGGCTTGTTTGGGGACGAATGAAGAGATCAGTAAGATACTTCGGTGCTCGTGAATGAGCAATTTTGTGCATAAGGATGCATTTATTGAGGACGAGGTGTTTTTGGAAGGGTAGTAAGCCAAGATTTCTAATCTTTTCATCCGTAGACAATGTTGAGTCGGAAATAATAAGCTTGGCAGCTCGTCTGTACAGTGATTTAATCTTGTTCAAGTGCACTGCCATGGAGCCATCCCATACAACAGATGCAAAATTAATATGGGAATTTATGTGTGCGTGAAAAAACATTGCGCATGCATCGGTGTTGACAAAATGCCTCAGTTTAGAGAGCAGGAAAATGTTCTTAGCAATAGTTTTGCATAAGGAATTGACATGTTGTTCCCAAGTTAGTTGTTCATCAACAATTATGCCTAGCACTCTGTGTTCTGAGACTTGCTCAATGATTTCATTTTCTAGCATAAGGTTGATGGTTAAGGGTTGTCGTTGACGTTTTTGTCTTGTAGTTAGGATCATGCACTTGGTTTTTGAGGGTTTATGACCATTCTATTTGATGAACACCATTTTTGTAAATCATCAAGGGTAACGTTCAGGGCGCATTGGATGGAATTTATGCTTCTGTCGCTTACGCTGATAATGGTGTCATCTGCAAACATAGTGCATTTGATACTTTCATTTGATATACTCAATGGTAGATCATTGATATACAAGCTGAAGAGCAATGGACCTAAAATTGAGCCTTGTGGAACCCCTGACTTTACGATTCGTCTCGAGGAATACAACCCGTTGACATAGACACATTGGCTTCTATGTGTCAAGTATGATCGGAAAAAGGAGACTGATGTTGGATTTTTCAAGTACATCGAGAGTTTATCAAGGAGAATTTCGTAGTCAACTAGGTCAAATGCCTTTTTCAGGTCCAAGAAAATGGTACCAGACAGTTCGCGGTTGTTTATGGCTGATAGCCAGTCGTTCACCAGGAAGGATAAAGCAGTTTGGCAGGAGTGATGGGAACGAAAGCCGGATTGCAATTGATATAATAAGTCAAATTGGTCAAGATACGAGAAAAGATGTTTGTGAACGTGTCTTTCTAGTGGTTTGGAGATAAGAGGCAAAATTGAGATGGGACGGTAATCATCGGGTACTGAAGCAGTCTTAGATTTAGGCAGTGGAATGACCTTGGCCTGCTGAAGACGAGACGGGAAGATACTGTTTCTTATACACAAATTATAAATGTGTGTCAATGAAGGCAGTATGGCGGGGAGCGAAATTTTTAGTAAATGAGAACTGATGCCATCGAGGTCCGTGGATCGTTTGTTTGGAAGTTGAAAGATGTATTGCATCACCTCATGTGAGGTGACAGTAGGAATATGGAATGCAGCATCATGAGGAAGTCTTTCATTACAGAAATCCTCAATACGTTGAACAATATCCCCTGATAGACCGGGAGTGTGTTTGGTCGATTTTGCATGGATTTTGTCAGCTATTGTCGTGAAGTGTTCGTTGAATTGTTCAGCATTTATAGATGGAGGTATGTTGCAGACTGTTTTGGAAGTTCTTATGAAGGTATTAATTCCGCGCCATAACATTGATGTGTCATTGCCGTTTTCGATTAGCCTTTGAAAATGAGTTTTTTTGCATTTCGAACCAGAGTCTTGACGCGGTTTCTTTGCTTCTTGTAAGCCGGGATATCATTTTTTTCAGTCTATCTCTCGTTTTCATAGCCTGCATGATTTCGTTGGTAAGCCAAGGTGGGAGTTTTAAATGCTTGACTCTCTTCCGTTTCATAGGAGCATGTCTTTCTACAGTTTGGAGAAATAGGTCATACCAGAAATGAAGGGCCATGTCAGGGTCAGAATAGTTGAGGACATCATGAAATGGCATTTGTTTTAAATTGTCAAGGAATGAATCAGCATCAAAATGTTTAAAGGATCGATAGTGAATAGTAGTGTGCGTTCTCTTTGGACTTCTTTTGACTTTAGAGGAGAGGGAGCATAGTGTGGGAAAGTGATCACTTATCCCTAATTTAGGTACCTGTATACTTGTCAAGAGGTTTTCAGTGTTTGTGTATATATGGTCTATGAGAGTGGATGAGTCATGGGTCACTCTTGTGGCTATGTCGACCACTTGTTTGAGTCCGAATAACGAGATGGTAGATTTCCATGTATGCTGGGGTTTGAACAAATCGATGTTGAAATCTCCCATTAGGATTATTTTTTGTTGGATTGGGTTACTGTGTCCATCATTGCATTGAAAGCTTCACACCATGTGGAGGTGGAAGCAGGGTTTCTGTAGAGATAGCCGATAAGGATTGAAGATTCTTTTGGAGGCTTCATTTCTAGCCATAAACACTCTATCTGTGAAGATTCAAGATCCGTACGGCGAGAAATATTCCCATGAATGGAATGGTGAATGTATACTGCTATACCAGTTTGGCCTTCGCTTTTAGCGTCTTTTCGGATGATGTTATATCCATTAATTTCTACTGCTGTGTCAGGGATGTAGGGTTTGAGTCTTGTTTCTGATAGACCAAAAACATAGCAATCATATTGGTGTAAAAGAGCACATATGTCTGTGACTTTGTTTGGAAGATGATACACGTTTAGGTGGCCTAGGGATATACCAGACTGCATTATGAAAGGCAGGAAAGATGCAAGAAACGTAAAGAACATAATCACGTCAATGAATGAGAGTAAATATATAGATATAAACAGATAATCGATATACAAATACCAAAGGGCAAATAGACACAACAATGAATACAAATACAAACAGTATTAATAATAATAATAACATGTTATATGTATATGACAATAAAGCTTTGCTAATAATAATATCAAACACGATATCAACAAATCAGTATAAATGATCCTATAAAATGGTATACAAGGATCATTTACAATGACCATTCAAAGATTATCTAAAACTGCAAGTCGTATGAAGACAATGGAGCTGGTCAGTCAGGGAGACGGAAGAAACCGCTCGGTTTGGGGACGTGTGGACGAACATTTGACATGGAGAGAGAGATAGAGAGAGAGAGAGAGAGAGAGCGAGAGAGAGAGAGAGAGAGAGAGAGAGAGAGAAAGAAAGAGAGATATGAG
>JAWQFJ010001533.1:0-13893 GCA_034096865.1 Theodoxus fluviatilis | reverse complement strand
GACTGGTAGTTAAAGTGCACTAGAATTGCAGCCATGCACTGTAGACTGGTAGTTAAAGTGCACTAGAATTGCAGCCATGCACTGTCGACTGGTAGTTAAAGTGCACTAGAATTGCAGCCATGCACTGTAGACTGGTAGTTAAAGTGCACTAGAATTGCAGCCATGCACTGTAGACTGGTAGTTAAAGTGCACTAGAATTGCAGCCATGCACTGTCGACTGGTAGTTAAAGTGCACTAGAATTGCAGCCATGCACTGTAGACTGGTAGTTAAAGTGCACTAGAATTGCAGCCATGCACTGTAGACTGGTAGTTAAAGTGCACTCGAATTGCAGCCATGCACTGTCGACTGGTAGTTACAGTGCACTAGAATTGCAGCCATGCACTGTCGACTGGTAGTTACAGTGCACTAGAATTGCAGCCATGCACTGTCGACTGGTAGTTACAGTGCACTAGAATTGCAGCCATGCACTGTCGACTGGTAGTTACGGTGCACTAGAATTGCAGCCATGCACTGTAGACTGGTAGTTAAAGTGCACTAGAATTGCAGCCATGCACTGTCGACTGGTAGTTAAAGTGCACTAGAATTGCAGCCATGCACTGTCGACTGGTAGTTAAAGTGCACTAGAATTGCAGCCATGCACTGTCGACTGGTAGTTACAGTGCACTAGAATTGCAGCCATGCACTGTCGACTGGTAGTTACAGTGCACTAGAATTGCAGCCATGCACTGTAGACTGGTAGTTACAGTGCACTAGAATTGCAGCCATGCACTGTAGACTGGTAGTTACAGTGCACTAGAATTGCAGCCATGCACTGTCGACTGGTAGTTAAAGTGCACTCGAATTGCAGCCATGCACTGTCGACTGGTAGTTACAGTGCACTAGAATTGCAGCCATGCACTGTAGACTGGTAGTTACAGTGCACTAGAATTGCAGCCATGCACTGTAGACTGGTAGTTACAGTGCACTAGAATTGCAGCCATGCACTGTAGACTGGTAGTTACAGTGCACTAGAATTGCAGCCATGCACTGTAGACTGGTAGTTACAGTGCACTAGAATTGCAGCCATGCACTGTCGACTGGTAGTTACAGTGCACTCGAATTGCAGCCATGCACTGTCGACTGGTAGTTACAGTGCACTAGAATTGCAGCCATGCACTGTCGACTGGTAGTTAAAGTGCACTCGAATTGCAGCCATGCACTGTAGACTGGTAGTTACAGTGCACTAGAATTGCAGCCATGCACTGTCGACTGGTAGTTAAAGTGCACTCGAATTGCAGCCATGCACTGTAGACTGGTAGTTAAAGTGCACTAGAATTGCAGCCATGCACTGTCGACTGGTAGTTACAGTGCACTCGAATTGCAGCCATGCACTGTCGACTGGTAGTTACAGTGCACTAGAATTGCAGCCATGCACTGTAGACTGGTAGTTAAAGTGCACTCGAATTGCAGCCATGCACTGTAGACTGGTAGTTACAGTGCACTAGAATTGCAGCCATGCACTGTAGACTGGTAGTTACAGTGCACTAGAATTGCAGCCATGCACTGTCGACTGGTAGTTAAAGTGCACTCGAATTGCAGCCATGCACTGTAGACTGGTAGTTAAAGTGCACTAGAATTGCAGCCATGCACTGTCGACTGGTAGTTAAAGTGCACTCGAATTGCAGCCATGCACTGTCGACTGGTAGTTACAGTGCACTAGAATTGCAGCCATGCACTGTAGACTGGTAGTTAAAGTGCACTCGAATTGCAGCCATGCACTGTCGACTGGTAGTTACAGTGCACTAGAATTGCAGCCATGCACTGTAGACTGGTAGTTACAGTGCACTAGAATTGCAGCCATGCACTGTAGACTGGTAGTTACAGTGCACTAGAATTGCAGCCATGCACTGTCGACTGGTAGTTACAGTGCACTAGAATTGCAGCCATGCACTGTAGACTGGTAGTTACAGTGCACTAGAATTGCAGCCATGCACTGTCGACTGGTAGTTAAAGTGCACTCGAATTGCAGCCATGCACTGTCGACTGGTAGTTACAGTGCACTAGAATTGCAGCCATGCACTGTAGACTGGTAGTTACAGTGCACTCGAATTGCAGCCATGCACTGTCGACTGGTAGTTAAAGTGCACTAGAATTGCAGCCATGCACTGTAGACTGGTAGTTAAAGTGCACTAGAATTGCAGCCATGCACTGTCGACTGGTAGTTAAAGTGCACTAGAATTGCAGCCATGCACTGTAGACTGGTAGTTAAAGTGCACTAGAATTGCAGCCATGCACTGTCGACTGGTAGTTAAAGTGCACTAGAATTGCAGCCATGCACTGTAGACTGGTAGTTAAAGTGCACTAGAATTGCAGCCATGCACTGTCGACTGGTAGTTAAAGTGCACTAGAATTGCAGCCATGCACTGTCGACTGGTAGTTAAAGTGCACTAGAATTGCAGCCATGCACTGTAGACTGGTAGTTAAAGTGCACTAGAATTGCAGCCATGCACTGTAGACTGGTAGTTAAAGTGCACTAGAATTGCAGCCATGCACTGTCGACTGGTAGTTAAAGTGCACTAGAATTGCAGCCATGCACTGTCGACTGGTAGTTAAAGTGCACTAGAATTGCAGCCATGCACTGTAGACTGGTAGTTAAAGTGCACTAGAATTGCAGCCATGCACTGTCGACTGGTAGTTAAAGTGCACTCGAATTGCAGCCATGCACTGTAGACTGGTAGTTACAGTGCACTCGAATTGCAGCCATGCACTGTCGACTGGTAGTTAAAGTGCACTAGAATTGCAGCCATGCACTGTAGACTGGTAGTTAAAGTGCACTAGAATTGCAGCCATGCACTGTCGACTGGTAGTTAAAGTGCACTAGAATTGCAGCCATGCACTGTAGACTGGTAGTTAAAGTGCACTAGAATTGCAGCCATGCACTGTAGACTGGTAGTTAAAGTGCACTAGAATTGCAGCCATGCACTGTAGACTGGTAGTTAAAGTGCACTAGAATTGCAGCCATGCACTGTCGACTGGTAGTTAAAGTGCACTAGAATTGCAGCCATGCACTGTAGACTGGTAGTTAAAGTGCACTAGAATTGCAGCCATGCACTGTAGACTGGTAGTTAAAGTGCACTAGAATTGCAGCCATGCACTGTCGACTGGTAGTTAAAGTGCACTAGAATTGCAGCCATGCACTGTAGACTGGTAGTTAAAGTGCACTAGAATTGCAGCCATGCACTGTAGACTGGTAGTTAAAGTGCACTCGAATTGCAGCCATGCACTGTCGACTGGTAGTTACAGTGCACTAGAATTGCAGCCATGCACTGTCGACTGGTAGTTACAGTGCACTAGAATTGCAGCCATGCACTGTCGACTGGTAGTTACAGTGCACTAGAATTGCAGCCATGCACTGTCGACTGGTAGTTACGGTGCACTAGAATTGCAGCCATGCACTGTAGACTGGTAGTTAAAGTGCACTAGAATTGCAGCCATGCACTGTCGACTGGTAGTTAAAGTGCACTAGAATTGCAGCCATGCACTGTCGACTGGTAGTTAAAGTGCACTAGAATTGCAGCCATGCACTGTCGACTGGTAGTTACAGTGCACTAGAATTGCAGCCATGCACTGTCGACTGGTAGTTACAGTGCACTAGAATTGCAGCCATGCACTGTAGACTGGTAGTTACAGTGCACTAGAATTGCAGCCATGCACTGTAGACTGGTAGTTACAGTGCACTAGAATTGCAGCCATGCACTGTCGACTGGTAGTTAAAGTGCACTCGAATTGCAGCCATGCACTGTCGACTGGTAGTTACAGTGCACTAGAATTGCAGCCATGCACTGTAGACTGGTAGTTACAGTGCACTAGAATTGCAGCCATGCACTGTAGACTGGTAGTTACAGTGCACTAGAATTGCAGCCATGCACTGTAGACTGGTAGTTACAGTGCACTAGAATTGCAGCCATGCACTGTAGACTGGTAGTTACAGTGCACTAGAATTGCAGCCATGCACTGTCGACTGGTAGTTACAGTGCACTCGAATTGCAGCCATGCACTGTCGACTGGTAGTTACAGTGCACTAGAATTGCAGCCATGCACTGTCGACTGGTAGTTAAAGTGCACTCGAATTGCAGCCATGCACTGTAGACTGGTAGTTACAGTGCACTAGAATTGCAGCCATGCACTGTCGACTGGTAGTTAAAGTGCACTCGAATTGCAGCCATGCACTGTAGACTGGTAGTTAAAGTGCACTAGAATTGCAGCCATGCACTGTCGACTGGTAGTTACAGTGCACTCGAATTGCAGCCATGCACTGTCGACTGGTAGTTACAGTGCACTAGAATTGCAGCCATGCACTGTAGACTGGTAGTTAAAGTGCACTCGAATTGCAGCCATGCACTGTAGACTGGTAGTTACAGTGCACTAGAATTGCAGCCATGCACTGTAGACTGGTAGTTACAGTGCACTAGAATTGCAGCCATGCACTGTCGACTGGTAGTTAAAGTGCACTCGAATTGCAGCCATGCACTGTAGACTGGTAGTTAAAGTGCACTAGAATTGCAGCCATGCACTGTCGACTGGTAGTTAAAGTGCACTCGAATTGCAGCCATGCACTGTCGACTGGTAGTTACAGTGCACTAGAATTGCAGCCATGCACTGTAGACTGGTAGTTAAAGTGCACTCGAATTGCAGCCATGCACTGTCGACTGGTAGTTACAGTGCACTAGAATTGCAGCCATGCACTGTAGACTGGTAGTTACAGTGCACTAGAATTGCAGCCATGCACTGTAGACTGGTAGTTACAGTGCACTAGAATTGCAGCCATGCACTGTCGACTGGTAGTTACAGTGCACTAGAATTGCAGCCATGCACTGTAGACTGGTAGTTACAGTGCACTAGAATTGCAGCCATGCACTGTCGACTGGTAGTTAAAGTGCACTCGAATTGCAGCCATGCACTGTCGACTGGTAGTTACAGTGCACTAGAATTGCAGCCATGCACTGTAGACTGGTAGTTACAGTGCACTCGAATTGCAGCCATGCACTGTCGACTGGTAGTTAAAGTGCACTAGAATTGCAGCCATGCACTGTAGACTGGTAGTTAAAGTGCACTAGAATTGCAGCCATGCACTGTCGACTGGTAGTTAAAGTGCACTAGAATTGCAGCCATGCACTGTAGACTGGTAGTTAAAGTGCACTAGAATTGCAGCCATGCACTGTCGACTGGTAGTTAAAGTGCACTAGAATTGCAGCCATGCACTGTAGACTGGTAGTTAAAGTGCACTAGAATTGCAGCCATGCACTGTAGACTGGTAGTTAAAGTGCACTCGAATTGCAGCCATGCACTGTCGACTGGTAGTTAAAGTGCACTAGAATTGCAGCCATGCACTGTCGACTGGTAGTTAAAGTGCACTAGAATTGCAGCCATGCACTGTCGACTGGTAGTTAAAGTGCACTAGAATTGCAGCCATGCACTGTAGACTGGTAGTTACAGTGCACTAGAATTGCAGCCATGCACTGTCGACTGGTAGTTAAAGTGCACTAGAATTGCAGCCATGCACTGTAGACTGGTAGTTAAAGTGCACTAGAATTGCAGCCATGCACTGTCGACTGGTAGTTAAAGTGCACTAGAATTGCAGCCATGCACTGTAGACTGGTAGTTAAAGTGCACTAGAATTGCAGCCATGCACTGTCGACTGGTAGTTAAAGTGCACTAGAATTGCAGCCATGCACTGTCGACTGGTAGTTAAAGTGCACTCGAATTGCAGCCATGCACTGTAGACTGGTAGTTAAAGTGCACTAGAATTGCAGCCATGCACTGTAGACTGGTAGTTAAAGTGCACTAGAATTGCAGCCATGCACTGTCGACTGGTAGTTAAAGTGCACTAGAATTGCAGCCATGCACTGTCGACTGGTAGTTAAAGTGCACTCGAATTGCAGCCATGCACTGTAGACTGGTAGTTAAAGTGCACTCGAATTGCAGCCATGCACTGTAGACTGGTAGTTAAAGTGCACTAGAATTGCAGCCATGCACTGTAGACTGGTAGTTAAAGTGCACTAGAATTGCAGCCATGCACTGTCGACTGGTAGTTAAAGTGCACTAGAATTGCAGCCATGCACTGTAGACTGGTAGTTAAAGTGCACTAGAATTGCAGCCATGCACTGTAGACTGGTAGTTAAAGTGCACTAGAATTGCAGCCATGCACTGTCGACTGGTAGTTAAAGTGCACTCGAATTGCAGCCATGCACTGTCGACTGGTAGTTAAAGTGCACGAGAATTGCAGCCATGCACTGTAGACTGGTAGTTAAAGTGCACTAGAATTGCAGCCATGCACTGTAGACTGGTAGTTAAAGTGCACTCGAATTGCAGCCATGCACTGTAGACTAGTAGTTAAAGTGCACTCGAATTGCAGCCATGCACTGTAGACTAGTAGTTAAAGTGCACTAGAATTGCAGCCATGCACTGTCGACTGGTAGTTAAAGTGCACGAGAATTGCAGCCATGCACTGTAGACTGGTAGTTAAAATGCACGAGAATTGCAGCCATAGGCCACCGACTGGTAGTTAAAGCGCACTCGGATTGCAGCCATGCACTGTCGACTGGTGGTTAAAGTGGACTCGAATTGCAGCCATGCACTGTAGACTGGTAGTTAAAGTGCACTAGAATTGCAGCCATGCACTGTCGACTGGTAGTTAAAGTGCACTCGAATTGCAGCCATGCACTGTCAACTGGTGGTTAAATGTTCAGCCGGGGCCTTAGGAGTCTCTTGAGCCTTGTGCGGAGGCCTTAACCAACCCCGGGGGCCTGTTCAAGAGGCCTACCGGTACGTACCGGTAGATACCGGTAGCCTCTTGAACTCGGAGTGCCGTTGCGCCTGTATAGTCAAAATGGCTGCCATCGGGGAAAGGAAGAAAGTCACCATCACAAATATGCGCTGTGGCACGCATTTCGACCTGTGATTATTACCCAGCCTAAGCGAGACGTTACAAGAAGTTAGGCTGATATAGTACTTTTCTTTTTTTAAGAATAACTGCTCTGAAATAATTACCGGGCAAGATGTGAGCAAACATTTCCACGACAGATGGCAAAACATTTTCAAGGGAAGCAACTCTTATTTCTTACATTAGCCCTTAGTTTGTTGTGTAACCTCCCTTGAAGTGAGCATCGAACTATTCTTGCTTACGCCAAGTCAGCACTGTCGTTTTGACATTAATTTCTATTCGAGCGATGCCAAGCCTTCATGCACAGCTACAGTTTAACGAATTTCATCACCTTCCACAAAGAACGCGCAGTCTGCAGCTGCGGTTTGCTCATTTGGTTGAGAAGGTCAATCCGCGACGATGAGAAGGCATCTCGGAAGCCATCTTGGCTACCGTTGGGTCATAACGAGTCGTTCAAGAGGGCACACCGGTTGCTCGGCTACCGGTAGGCTACCGGTAGGTCGTCTTGAACGCACGGCTGATGTCACTACCACAATGGTAGATACCCTGTACACTTCCTTATGGCTCCTAGATTATGCGTGTCAAATTTGATTTTAACTGCCTAGGTGGTACAGGAATGCATGCATACAAACAAACACACACTCAAACACACACACACACACACAAACGCACACACACACACACACACACACACACACACACACACACACACACAAACAAAACACACACACACACACACACACACACACACACACAAGCGCAAACACACACACACAAACACACAATGAGCTTCTCTACTTTTATACTTTGTAAAGTTTAATATGTGTGTTTGTGTATGTGTGTGTGTGTGTGTGTGTGTGTGTGTTTATGCGTGGGTGTGTGCGTGTGTGTGTGTTTGTGTTTGTGTTTGTGTTTGTGCCCATGCATTCCCAAACTTGACACACATAATGTCGGTGCCTTAAGGACTTTTATAGGCCGTCTACCTTTGTGGTAGTGGCATCGGGGGTTCGTTTTTAAATAAAAAAGGTGTGATTTGATATAGCGACTTTCCACCATTGATCGGTGCTCAAACCGCTTTACACTTTACTCTTCTTTTTGCATTGGCAGACCAGCGTTCATCAGGAGGTAGCGATCTATTTTGGGTCTGCCTGCCTCAGGGTGCTCGGCTCTGTGTTTTAAAGTTTTTTTTGGGTTTTGTTTTGATTTCTTTTTTCCTGTGTTATAAAGTGGATGACCGTTGAACGTCACTGTAAAGTGAGTGAACATGTTGACTCACTAACTCTGAGTGAAAATGGGTTTTGCTGAAACATCAAAGTCATCATGATCGTTTTGTTTGACATTCAGGTAAAGGTGAGTGGGTGCAAATAACTGGGAAAAGCACGAAATACGCCAGTGATGTCTTCGAACAAATCCGAATCGTCCGCGAACAGTTGTCGCTCGCTCGGAATAGAGGAATGGTGAAGCTGGCCGAGCCATGCCACAATCCGTAAGTATTTCGAAATGTTAAGCTTGGATCCTTGTATTTGCCCATTTTCAAACATTTAACATCTCACACGGACACACGGACTGACATCGCAGCCTGAAAAATAAAAAACATTCGTCCTAAAGAAAGGCAGCAGGAGAGAGAGAGTGAGAGAGAGAGAGAGAGAGAGAGAGAGAGAGAGAGAGAGAGAAAGAGAGAGAGAGAGAGAGAGAGAGAAAGAGAGAGAGAGAGAGAGAAAGGCAGACAGATAGATGAGAAATGAAGACATAGAGAGGCGGATGGAGACAGATGAAAAGAGAGAGTCCTCAATCGACTGACAGATGTACGCAGATACATGTAGAAGACAGTTGAGACAGGCACACGGAGGGACACGCCCACACAGAGACCCATACACTGAGACGTAGAAGCAGACCCTGGTATACAGCATGCACAAAAGCCCGGGTGCACACACAAGGAACATGCATCAGACCAACAAACTCACAGATAGATGCACATATGTAATCGAGCATGCGAAACGGGTCTCAAGTTGTACGAGCGTACTTGTCATTTCAGAGTATCAGTTGGGGTCATGGATCTGTTGCGATATAGGCCTACTATGGCAATTAACATATACTTATGTCAAAAATGACTGTTATTATCCCAAATCCCTCCTTCCCCTTTCCCCTCCCCTGCAAGAAAAAAATAGTATGGGTTCATTTAGCCCAACGAAGACTTTTCTTCGTCGAGATGGATTGTACTCAAGCCGGAGTATCACGTCTCACTGTATAGCTCGTTCTGTTTACTTTCATCCTGTCTTGGAGCTTTCCGCGTTACCTTGTCGAAGAATAGAATGCACATTCGTGGCGAAAACAACATTTAAAGTTGGACCATTTACAAGTACCGTACTTTTGTGTAGCAATTTACTCCAGCTTTACGCTATTTTGCAGTGTTTACTCAAACAGTTGGAACTTCCAGAATGTCTGAAGTACAAAACTTATTTTGGTACCATTGGACAGTTTTGAGCTAAGGTTTAAAATGACCCAGATAACTTACAAAAAGAAGATTGTGACACATATTTTAGTGCTCAATGACTTGTGCGGAGGCAGCTGAATAGACAAACAAAAACCGACATACAGAGAGACTAAAACAAACAAACATGCAAACGAGAAGACATAATAATAATAATAATAATAGATCACTTTTATACCGCGCAATACTCCCACACAGTGAGACTCAAAGCGCCTTAAAAAAAGAAGAAGAAAAGAAAATAGAAATAAAAAAAACCACAATAGGAATGTAAATGAAAGTAATATACATCAAGGTAAGAGAAACAAAGATGAAAAGCAGATGATATAAAAGAACACAGCAACACAAACCAGACATTCAGTCAACATTCATACAGACGAAAAAAACAAAACAAACAGGTTATACAGATATGTACAATGCACTAACGGTTCTCAGGAAGCAGTCAGGCCCTAGGGGCACTACACAGAAAAAGCTTTACGGAAAAAATGGGTCTTGAGGTTAGATTTGAAGGAAGGAAGAGAAGTGATGCCACGGAGAGCATATAAGCATAGATTGCTTTTTTAAATGGTGCAGATTTGTTTTTCTTTTTAGGCCAGACGATCCTGAGACAATTCGCAAGCGCGCCCTGTCCAAAGTGGGACAAACGGGCTTCAACATTGACATGAAATGTGGCAACTTCTTCGCCAACTGGTGTCGTCAGGGAGGTAATCCGTCGTTTCAGGTAAACTTAATTCTGAGAGAAGCTGAAAAGGTGCATTTCTTCTGCTTGTCTCGCACATGTGTTTATGAATGCGTGTGTGTGATTGTGTGTGTGTGTGTGTGTGTGTGTGTGTGTGTGTGCGTGCGTGTGTGTGTGTGTGCGTGTGTGTGTTGTGCGTATGTGTGTATATGTGTACGTGTGCTTTGTGTATGTGTGTTTATATGTGTGTTTGTGTGTGTGCTTGTGTGTGTGCGTGTGTGTGTGCGTGTGCGTGTGCATGAATGATTATAGATGTGTACGTCAGGATGTGTGTGTACGTCTGTGTATGTGTTTGTATCTTTGCATGTGTGTGAGTGCGCGCTAGCCCGCGCGGGCGTGTGAGTATACCTGTATGTGTGTACATGTATCTACCTGTGTGAGTGTGAATATGTATGTTTGAGTGTGTGTTTGTTTGTGTATATGTGTGTATTTTTTGTGTGCCCCAGTGTAAATGTATGTGTGTGTGTGACTATGTGTTTGTGTGCGCGCGTGCGGGTGCGTATGTGTGTGTGTGTGTGTGTGTGTGTGAGAGAGAGAGAGAGAGAGAGAGAGAGAGAGAGAAAGAGAGAGACAGAGAGAGAGAGAGACAGACAGAGAGAGAAAGAGAGAGCGAATGTGTGTGCGCGCACAAGCATTTGTGCTTGTGTGTTTTCAAAAGATAATGGAAGTGCTTGCTAGCTGCTGGAGGCAAAGATGTTGATGCCTGTCGGTAACACCACCTTTGCTTGTTGGAAGCCACACAGACGCATCTCTGTGGAATAGCCTTGGGGTTTCCTCGCAGCAGGGTTTGCTTCGGCCTTTGTCTGTGTTTATAATACCTGAGCTGCAATAACACAAGCTGGTAGGATAGGAAATAAAAACCACTGGCGCTGAACCTCCAGGTTTTGGCATTAAAAAGCCCCCAATAAAGCTGTGAGGGCCTTCAGTAAACCTGGAGGGATAAAAAATCGAATACAGGACGTTTCGTACCATAGTCGTTGTGTACCTCATTTAGTACCTTTTCTACCCTAACCCTAACCCTAACCCTAACCCTAACTCTAACCCTAACCCTAACTCTAACTCTAACCCTAACCCTAAAGGGTAGGAAATGACTAGGTACAAAACGTCCAGTATACGAAACGACCCGCATCGTAAAAAATCCTTCTTTCTCCTTCACCAGTGTTCTCGAAATTCATTCTCCTAAAAACTCTCCTCGCAAATGACGTCACGTTATTGATCACGTCACACATGTTGCAATTTCGCCATTCCATCAATTGGCTATCTGGCCAATGTTCTCGAAATTTATTCGCCTCAAAACTCTCCTCGCAAATGACGTCACGTTATTAATGATGTCGCACATGTTGCAATTTCGCCATTCCATCAAATTGCCTACCTACCCAGGTGTTTAAACCTTAAAAACCACTTTCTGTTCAAACCTCGATTCTGAAAATTTGATACATTCAATCGAACCTAACTTCCAGTCAGTGTGCAAAATCTCAAGGAAATCCGGCTAGTAGTTTTTGAGAAATAAGCCGTTACGTCGGGACAGTCAGACAGACACACAGACAGACAGACAGACAGACAGATAAAAACCACTGGCGCTGAACCTCCAGGTTTTGGCATTTAAAAAAAAAATCAAAAAAGATCGGGTTCGAAACCCGCAACCTCTCGAGAAAAGAGGGGGGAAAAACACACACACACATACAAACACAAAAAACCAGGTCGGGTTGAAACCCACAACCTCTCGAAAAAAGAGAGAAAAAAAAGTTTCAGCGCAGAATCGAACCTGGTCATGCATGACCAAGAGTCCAACGCTCTACCAGCTGAGCCATTAGAGAATTGATATGGCAGAGTATTTGTAAAGCATTTATAACGTTCTTTTCCGTGGCCACACAAGCAGCTAAATCTCAACCGGCTGAATAAAAGCAAAGGAGTCTGTGCGGGGGTGAGTCTCAGATCTGCATTAGAAATTGAACATTACTGCTCATTGCTCGTGCAAGGCTGGGTAAGTGTTGTTGTTTTTTTAATCATTTATCTGTTACGTCTTTGATGGAGTAACCTAAGCTCGCATTCCAAAATTGTAGAACCTACTCTTGAAGTGTTGTGTGTGGATCCAAAAAGCTTGTGCAACTGTCCTTTGCACTGACTGTCCTATGCACCGACTGTCCTTTGCACTGACCGTCTTTTGCATTAACTGTCCTTCACACTGACAAGGAGATAGTCACGAAGGAGAGGAGGGGAAGTGCGCTTTCTACAGTGGGTAAAGATCTAACAGTCTGCTCCAAGTTTTTGTCGCGCTCACCAGTGCTTCGGACATGTGCCGGTCATTCTGTGCACTGGTCCGTGTGAAAGTGCATAGAACAGTCAGTGCATCGGACAGTCAGTGCATAGAACAGTCAGTGTGAAGGACAGTTAATGCAAAGGACAGTCCGTGCTTAGGACAGTCAGTGCAAAGGAGAGTTGCGCAAGCTTTTTGGCTCCACACACAACACTTCAACAGTAGGTTCTACAATTTTGGAATGCGAGCTTAGGTTACTCCATCAAACAAGTAACAGATAATTGATTATTTTAAAAAAACACTTACCCAGCTTTGCACGAGCAATGAGGATGGTTGATCTTCTGCTTAGCAGCGTCAAGATGGAAAGAAAGTCGATATGCCATGGAGCTTCATTTTTTCGCATTGATCTGAAGCACCAAGCTGTCAACTCGACCGTTTATTCCGCTTGCTGATAGATCTTAATTTCGTCTAAATAACTTGAGTGGTATTTATTCATACCCCTGTCTATCACAGTCTGAGAAATCTTCTCACTGTCTGGCAAAAATGAGACACAAATGTTGTCCGGAATACAATGCAACGAATCAGCGTTCATTTGGAAGCCATTTTGCCGCCTGCGCATCTGTAACCACGCGAGATACAGCGAGAAAAGGGGCGTGGCTGTAGAGTGGGATCGCCATTCCATCAATTGACTTCTTGCGTCGTAAAAAATCCTTCTTTATCCTTTCACCAATGTTCTCAAAATCCATTATCCTCAAAATTCTACTCGCAAATGACGTCACGTTGTTGATGACGTCACAGATTTCGCAATTTGGCCATTCTATGAATGGAGTATTTGGGGAGGCACTTTCGAGTGTACGACCTTAACAAACCACTTTCTCTTCAAGCCTCGATTCTGAAAACTTGATACATTCAATCAGACCCAACTTCCAGTTAGTGTGCAAAATGTCAAGGAAATCCGTCCAGTAGTTTTTGAGATATAAGCCGTTAAGTTGGAACAGACAGACAGACAGATAAAGTCTGTAGGACCTCCAGTAAACCTGGAGGGATAAAGTCTGTAGGACCTCCAGTAAACCTGGAGGGATAAATTTTCATTCTCGTATTTTCCTTCTTGTCTCACAATCGTTTGATGTGCAGCCATGAGCATTCATGCCACGTGGAGTCTCCAAACTCCTTGGTATTCTAGATTTACGCCTACTCTTTTTTCAGATCAGCATAATTAAAAAACCGCTGGCGCTGAACCTCCAGGTTTTGGAGAGAAAAAAGATCGGGTTCGAACCCGAACCTCTCGAGAAAAGAGGGGGGAAAACACACACACACACAAGCACAAAAAACCAGGTATGGTTCGAACCCACAACCCCTCGAAAAAAGAGAGAAAAGAAAAGTTTCAGCGCAGAATTTAACCTGGTCATGCATGACCAAGAGTCCAATGCTCTACCGTCTGTGCCATCGAAAACTTGTACGGACCTAAAGCATTTGTGACCCTCCA
>JAWQFJ010001532.1:85000-97500 GCA_034096865.1 Theodoxus fluviatilis | reverse complement strand
CGATAGCGATCTCCAAAGCGGTCAAACAGGTTTTCCCCCAGGCGTTACTTCCCTTCGAATGAAAACGGCTTATTGTCGTCTGCTCCACATAAAGAAAGGAAAACATTTTCCTTTTTTTTAAATCGGTGTGGGAGGTGGATTTCCTTCCCTTTTGTCGAGACAGAAAGTTTATTCGATGGCAACTTTTTGGCGGGCGGCATGCACTGTGCATCCGGGCTTTGCATCACAGGACGAAAACAGGAATCGACAAAGCAGGGCACCGCTTGAGTCTAGCCTAGGTAGGTGCTTGTGGTCTGCTTGTAGACGTTTTCTTCGTGCTGAATGTTGATCAATAGATAATTATTTTGACGCTGTTTGTGTGTTTACATGTAAAAGAAAAAGATAAGAACTGAAGACGGAAGAGAGAATATGTTTACAGATAGAGGTTGAAAGAGTGAAAGAAGGCTTCCACATAAGTGTCATAACGTGGGCATGATGCCATGATGCAGTTGCATGCATGTGTAAATAATGGAAACGCTCAGTTAACCTTTGGGAATGATGGAGATGGTTGAAAAGGGTGTAGTGTGTGTGTGTGTGTGCGTGCGTGCGTGCGCGTGTGTGTACGTGTGCGTGTGTGTGTATGTGTGCGTGCGTGTTTTTGCATGTACGTGCGCCTTTGCGTATGTGTTTGTGCGTGTGTGCTCGCGCGCGCGCGCGCGTGTCATAGAAGTAATTAAGTTGATGAAGATATAACCATTTGTGAAGGATTTGAGTTTGGGCACAGGCCAAGAATATTGTGGGTGTGAAGGGTGATATATGTATGTGCGGGCACGCACGCGCGGGAGAGAGTTTTATAAACACACACATGCACTCAGGTAAACTCGCTCGCGCGTGAGTGTGTGTGTGTGCGCGCACGCGCGCTCTCAAGCGTGTATACGTGCATGTTTGAGCGCGCGTGTCTCCGACTCTCTCTCTCTCTCTCTCTCTCTCTCTCTCTCTCACACACACACACACACACACACACACACACACACACACACACACACACACACACACACACACACACACACACACACACACACACACACACACACATTCACATCTCGGATTTCCGGAGGAGACAGCAATAAAGTTCTCTCTCTCTCTCTCTCTCTCTCTCTCTCTCTCTCTCTCTCTCTCTCTCTCTCTCTCTCTCTCTCTCTCTCTCTCTCCATCTGTGTGTGTGTGTGTGTGTGTGTGTGTGTGTGTGTGTACGCGCGCGCGCGTGTATATTTGCGTTTGTGTGTATGTGTTTGTGCGTATATGTGTGTGTATGTGAACGCGTGCGTGCATGCGTGCTTGCGTTCATGCGCGTGTGTGTATGCACACTCCCTCTGCAGCTGTCACTTCCTGCAGTTAAAACTTAATAAGAAACAGGCAGTATTCAAATCGTACTGAATAATAGAGACTCGCCCATCGACAGGATCAAGTTCTTTGTCAGCACTCACACCTCATGGCGCGATACTTCAGCGGAACAGTCTTGCCAATGAGGTGTACTGGCTGTTGTGTGTAAAATAGTCGCAACCCAACAATGACTGATGTCTACGCGCACTGTGCTAATTAGAGAAAAACTGTGGCATATTAAGTTTCCCTTCAAATGACCAGAGAAACTTCTTCAGGTTTTTGTTGAACCCTCTTGAGCTTTTTGTTGAACTCTCTTGAGGTTTTTGTTGAACCCTCAGTCGAACTCCTTGTTCATTGCTGGGACTTCCTCGCTGCAGTCAGTTGAAATTTGGTGATCTACTTCATTAGTATTCGTATGCCTCGGGGATGGAAGAACTCGATCCCACGCATTGTATAAGATATCATCGATGTTGATTGATAGATCTATAGATAGACAGTACTGCCTTTACTCTTTCCTGTCCGATAGTTATGACTCACGTAGCAGGGGCGGATCAGTTCTTTTTTTTTTTTCTTCTTTTTTTTTTTTTTTTTTGGGGGGGGGGGTTTCCAAACTTTTTTTTTAGGAGGGGGGGGGGGGGGATTAGGCTGTGAAGGCGCGAAGCGCTGAACCGACGGCGTAAAGCGGGGGTGGGGGTGGGGGTGTGGGTGGGGGGTAAGGCTGTGAAGGCGCAAAGCGCTCAACCAACGGCGCGAAGCAAGGGGGGGGGGGGGGGGGAGGATGGTGCATTCTGGTGCATTCTGATGATGATCAATGCCAGTTTCAGGCAGCAGATTTTGTTACTGAAGAAACTTCTTTTTTTCTGTTGAGGGGGGGTGGGTGGGAGGGGTTGGGTGGGGGGTGAGGGGGTTGGGTGGGGGGGTTGGTTCCGGAAACCCCAGAACCCCCCCCCCCCCCCCTCCTCCACCCCTGCGTAGGTTCCATTGAACAGGGATTGGAAAGTTGACGTCATCGTCAACTATTAGTACGCGCCAGTCATCTTCCACGTTGAAAGGATAGTTTACTAGTGATTCCATAACTGCAAGGAGTTTGTCGTGAATGCTACATGTGCAGCATTTCGCTGTTACAAAGTGTGTGTGTGTGTGTGTGTGTGTGTGTGTGTGTGTGTGTGTGTGTGTGTGTGTGTGTTTTCTCTATCTGTCTCTGTCTGTCTGTCCTTACCTCACTCGCCTCCAGATCGCACAGATCAAAGAAGCGCAGGCAAACGGCAAGTTCGCCTATTTCAAGCAGGGGTGACTTGTGGAAAAACGCCGCAACACCGGGGGAGCAGGCGGTGATTCATTCAGCGTGGCTGAGACTATAGTGCATATACTATATCTCTGTGTTCAGATTGGCGGTGATGGAGACAGGAGGCGACTGCAGGAAGAGCCGCGGCGACAGGGATGACACCCGCTCCTCCGATCCTGCTCGCTCCTGAACTGAAGGTGTGGCCTCGGCTCAGACAGATCGAAAAGTCCTGCCACACACGAATCGCCGACGATTACCATCACTGGCCACGATGAACTGGAGAGAATACAGCTTACTGACTTAACTATGCTGTGCTGGAATGTGAAAGGACTTCTACCCAAATTGAACTTTCCCGAGTTTTTTTTTCTTCATATGTTGCGTTTCTCGTAGACCTTTATCGAATACGTATCAAATAATGTGTTGTCTAATTTTGAAGTGTTTGTCTCGCCAGAGAAGAAATTGTCGACACATAGAAGAAGGTCATGCGGAGTGCTGTGTCTTATAAGAAAAGAAATCGGGTTCTTTTTTGAACAGATACCCTGTCGGTATGATAATATGCTTGTATTTAAGATGAGCGAATCTCTTCTAGCAACCTCAAATACTAATCTTTTGTTTTGTACATCCCACCAGTTGACTTACCTTACTACAAATCTGTTAAACAGCCAGACGAGCTAACCATTCTTGAAATGTGCATGACTAAAATCTGTTTCCAATACATTGACTGTAACATTTTTCTATGTGATGATCTGAACAGCAGAACAGGAAATTACAATACCTCGATCTCATGGAATATTAACGATGCTAGGTCAGCGGCAGTTGTTGAAACGGCATTGCCGAGACAAAGGTCTTAATAAGCTTGGCCGGTCACTTTTGTCACTATGTGCGTCATTTGATTTTACAATTTTGAATGGTGATGAAGAATTTCCAGAATCGGGCGAATGTACTCTTATGTAAAGGTGTGATTTTATATAGCGACTTTCCACCATTTTTTGATCGATGCTCAAACCGCTTTACACTTTACCCCCTGATCACTGGGCATCTTGATCAATCCTCACTAGTACCTCACAACAAACATAGTGACAGTTATTTAAGACGCACAGTCAGGTACGAGCACCAACTCCGCTCCCTGGGGAGTATTTTAACCCGATGCTGGCGCTTGGCCGCATACAAGGGTTAATCGTACTACATTTTGCCAACACTGCCCTCACAGGTACCCGTTTTACTCCTGGGTGGAGAGAAGCAATGCGAGATAAGCATTTGCTCAAGGATGCAACTCTGGAAACCGCGCAGCTTCGAACGCCGTACCCACTGGCTATGTCACCAAGTGGAAGGAGTGTAATCGATTATTTTATACTGTCTAGGAGTATCTCGTACGTATGCACTGACTTAAAAATTGTGATTTCTGTCCCGTCCTCTCACTTGCCCTTAGAAATGACAGTCGTATGTAATGTTGCGACAGAACGGAATCAGGTAAGAGTAAGAGAAAGTAAAATAGTATGGGACGATTCAGTGACTGAACAGTAGAGAGACAATTTACGGGATGCTGTAGAGGAGACCCTGATTATGTCAAAGTCTCTGGAACAAGGTCGAGGCAATAATGATACAATGGACCTAGATGTCGATGAAGAAGTAAATAAACTAACGAAATGTCTGTTGGAATCTGGTAAATGTATGGAGCAAACCTTTGTACAAGGTAGAAGTCAGCGCAGGAAATTTCCTTGGTACGATGGAGAATGTTACGATAATTATGAGAAGGAAAGTACGGAGATGTTTTCGCGTCTTTAAGATGACATTGCTGAAGAAAGATGAAGAACAGTATTTTGTATGTAGAAAGACATACATACTCTTGATAAAGGGGAAAAAGGCTCACTATCAAAGCGATATATCGGCAAGCCTCTGTAGTCATATAAAAGATTCACAAATGTTTTGGAGACACATAAGAAAAATAAGTCTGAGATGTCCAACGATTCCCAACATTTCAAAGGGTGATTAGTTTAACTATTTTAAGCGAATCTTCCAAGAATTGTACCAGGAGCCGTGTGCAGGAGGAGGGGAGAATGAGCATAACAGTAAAATAACCGAAGAAGAAATTACATCTGCAATTGACCATGAAATACACAAGGCCTCTGGATCGGACAAAGTATTAGCAGAAATGTTAAAGGCTTCTACTAGCCTGCTGGTCCTTTACCTAGAAACTTTGTTCAATGTTATTTTTGATAGTGGTTCATTCCCTAGCATCTAACGAGAATCAATCATTGTTCCAATATACAAAAAAGGTAACCGTGATGACCCAAACATTTCTAAAGGTATATCCTTAACAAGTGCATCGAGTAAGGTTTTTCTACATTTTCGGAATTAACGATTACAAGAGTGGACGGAAGACCATGAATAATTGCAGAGTAGCAAGCTGGTTTTCGGAGAGGATACAGTACGGTTGACAATATTTTTACTCTACATGGCATCGTAGAAAGATATCTAGGGAGGAGAAAGAAAGTATATATGCAGGATTCATTGATTTTTGCAAAAGCTTTTAACAGGGTCTCAAGAGATGCATTGTTTGGTATTTTGAGAAATTAGGATATTAATGGGAAAATGTTGCAAATATTGAAGTCTATGTATTATTATGTATCTCGGGGCTGAAGCAGGGGTGTAAATGTTTGCCGATTCTTTTTTCTTATGTGGTAGGGGAGGTTGCAAAAGTAATGGCCAAAAAGGGTAAAAGTGGTATCTAACTCTTTCCTGATGCCACAATAGTATATCTCCTCCTATTTGCCGATGATGTCGTAGTCCTTTCAGATACATCCATGGGCCTACTGAACCAGCTAGACACTCTAAAAAGTTCAGCTGAGGTTGTTGGTCTGAGTATTAATATGTCATAGTCTAAAGTTATGGTGCTCTGTTTGGGAGGTCATCTGACAGCTCATGAACTCTGACATATAGGAGGAGAGAAGCTGGAGGTAGTAAATGAGTACACTGTCTGGGATACACATTTTCTACTAAACTAACTTACAATGTCGCACAAGCAAATTTGTCAATCAAAGGAAAAGCTGCTCTGGTACAGGCCATGAGACCTTTGAAAAGTCTGATGTGTACATCATCCAGTGTCATCTTCAGAGTATTCGATATTCAAATTCAGCAATTTTGCTTTATGAAGCAGAAATTCGGGGCGTGCACAATTGTTAAGAAAATGAGAGAGTCCACCTGTACATGATAAAAGATTTTCTCAACGTGTCAAATAAAACTCCTAACGATGATTTATGGTGGTACAGGTCGCTATCAATTGTATATCGGGGCTATACTACGCTGTATGAAATACTGGCTACGGATACTGAAAATGGATTAAAAGAGATTCCACCAAAATATATACTAAATGATGATCGGTACAAATAATTCTAATGATTGTTGGGCGATAAAGATAAAGAATATACTGT
This sequence comes from Theodoxus fluviatilis, assembly GCA_034096865.1. Taxonomy (NCBI): domain Eukaryota; kingdom Metazoa; phylum Mollusca; class Gastropoda; order Cycloneritida; family Neritidae; genus Theodoxus; species Theodoxus fluviatilis. The sequence continues at coordinate 91,422 of JAWQFJ010001532.1, read as the reverse complement.
TTGAATACGAGTTCCACGATATTTGGAGACGGCAGGAAATCCACGAAGAAAATGCTTTCATAAAAAAATTAAAGCGTAGGCTGATCTGTCGATGTAGTGAACGTTGGGATGCTACATTTCAAACAAGTCGGTCGGTAACGTTACCGTAACAACTTTCTGTATGTGCATTATACTTCGTGCATCGGCACATGAAGAGAGCCCTCGTCAAAACACACACACAAGTGCTCGCACGCACGCACACATATGCACAAACACACGCACGCTCGCGAACACACACACAAACACACACACATCGATCAAACGAGAGAAGAAGAAAATTAGTAGTAGTAGTAGTAAAGTATGAAGGGACAAAAAATAAATAAAGTCAGAAGATGATGAAATAGTTGAGGCTCATCATTACTCGAAATCTGTAAGGTGCTGCTTCATGACACACTTTATTCTGCAGTTCAAGTAAATGTCCTCATATTTGCACACAGCCACACATATTCACATATATATACGCCCATGTGCTTGTAAACCATTTTCTATACTTCACATGCAGTATGTAGGTGATCATCATGATCACAAGACAAGGGCAATGGACATCACACTCAGCAACTATATACAGTTCAACTTCCAACAGTATCATACAACTGAAGAGGGAGTCCTCTCCCTCTTAACTACCATCCAACCCATTTCTCCTTTCAACCCATATTGAACCCTTCACCCCCTCTGCCCACCCCCTTACCCAGGGGGGGGGGGGGGGGTTGGGGGTTGGGGGAGGTCCTGTCGACTTCTCTCAGCGCTGCTGCATTTATCGATTGTTCAATCGCGGTTTGGGACCCTTCTCGAAAATTAAATCACCGTACAAGAATTTTTAGTTCATCAACACCCTTAGGCGATTAGGAGGCGCACCTCACTATTTTGTGATGCTGACCTGCTTGACTAGCGTCAGTACCCCCACCTCACCCCTACCACACTCCTCCCCTCCTTAGGCTTCCCCCGCTTTTCCTCCAGCACATTTGAGTCTAATGAAGGCACCTTGCTCATTACCCTAAGTAGGCGCCTTTGCGTACTGTCCTTCGAGCGGGATTTCCTGCCTCACCGCCGATCGTATGCGCCCACCAGTCTTCCAGCTTTCTCCTCGCCCGACGTTCCACGTGTAGCGGAGCAGACGTCAGTCTGACTTGATCTCGAATGCTGGCTTGGAATTGTCTGGCACCTGTGCTCCCGGGGAATAAAGCGACCCTTGTTCTCGAATGGAGCTGGAGGGTTGATCAGGAGCTTTTCGCTTTGTGTCTGTCGTCCAGTTATCTCCGAACACTCCACTCCACAGAAGAGGCATAAGCCGACTATTCGGCAGGCGGGTCGAGGCGAACCCGCAGACAAAGGGAGCACTGTGGAGGCATTCGTTGATAACCAGACCGATTACACTGTTGTGGTGGGAAGAAAACTCAGTCAAGGATTTGTTCGCGGTGCTTTACGACACAAAAGGGTACCCCGAACAAAAGAGAAATGAGAAGCTCCGCCCCCTTTGAACGCGCGCGCGTGGCGCGTATCAAATTCCAGGTCACACAATGACCCGGAAACAGTATTTGCACGAGCAGTCGCGAGAAAAAGATGGCGAAGGCTCTTGGGGAAAACAAAAGGTCCCGTCCTAAAAACTTGACGGATGGAATCAGTGCCTAGAAGTTTCAGGGAGCTGAGAGTGAAAGCAAAGAGCGATGTATCTGATTAAGACGAAGAAGCAGCTCGAGGAGCAGGATATTCAAGAACTTTTGGAGAGGAAACATAAGCATTCGGAGCTCTATCATACTGAGCCAGGCGAAGGTAAAACTGAGTTCAGACCCGACGAACTCCCCGATGGAGCGTGTTTCCAACCAAAGGCTGTGGAGTCCAACGTCGACAACAGCGATGCGGCGACGAGGATTGCCGAGGTAGGCCAGCTAATCCACCGATTTTTCTCTGTTGTCTGCTCCGTTTGTGCGTCGCTTTCGACCTGTCAATTTGTGCTGTGTGTGTTTGTTGTGGCTGAGTCGGCGAGCGAGCGAGCGCAGAGCCAGATCAAGTCCAAGCTGACTCCACAGGTTGCGTCTGCATATTTTAAGCCGAGGTTTGACAGTAATGTCGGACTCGAAAAGATTTCTGTATAGGAGTAGTCATTTATGCATTGCTTCGATTTTCCAATTCAAGTTTTGCAAGAGGACGGGTCACCATGCACGTGTGGTGAGAGTAGAGACTGAGTTAAAAAGTGACGGTGTACCTGACAGCGGTGAAGAACAATACGCAACAAATGTTTTTTTTTTGTTCTTCGCTGATACTACAGAGTTTTGACAGTGCCTGGTGAAATTCTATGGTGGAAACGTCTTGTACGATAATGATTTATTTCGGTAATGAAAAGAGGTCGTTGTTGTTACGTATAAGTTACTATAACGTCAGATCAAAGCGGAAAATGTTTGAACTGATTAGTTGTTATAGAAATAGTTTTCCTTTTGACTCGTGATTGTGCAGCTGGTACTCTTGATTCTATATCGATCTGTAGCCATGAGGTCTAATCTGGAAAAGAGCTGAATTTCAACATAGTACTGAACTAATAAGCGGGGAAAAACATGTCTACTACAAAATAAACAAGCAATAGGAACATTTTCCCCACCACTGAGCAGTTCTAACCACAATAACCAGTTTTATGATTGAGTGTATGGAATGAAGTAAGATAAAGCTATGTGACAAATCACACGATCAGGATAATTGTAGCTTGTGGAGCTAAACATTGGGATTTGAGCCAGGAGCCATTTATTAGTCTGTGTGCATTTGATTATGACATTGGCTTTTAGTCAGTGGATGGACGTGTGTGTGTGTGTGTGTGTGTGTGTGTGTGTGTGTGTGTGTGTGTGTGTGTGTGTGAGAGACTGAGAGAGAGAGAAACCAGATGGGTGTGAAGGGTTATTGTGGGTTGAAAAAGGAAATGGGGTTGGGGGTGGGTTGGGGGTAGAGAGAGAGAGAGAGAGAGAGAGAGAGAGAGAGAGAGAGAGAGAGAGAGAGAGAGAGAGAGAGAGAGAGAGAGGGGGGGGTAAGGGGGTGGGCAGAGGGGGTGAAGGGTTCAATATGGGTTGAAAGGAGAAATGGGTTGGATGGTATTTAAGAGGGAGAGGACTCCCTCTTCAGTTGTATGATACTGTTGGAAGTTGAACTGTATATAGTTGCTGAGTGTGATGTCCATTGCCCTTGTCTTGTGATCATGATGATCACCTACATACTGCATGTGAAGTATAGAAAATGGTTTACAAGCACATGGGCGTATATATATGTGTGCACGTCCACGATACTGGCAAAAATGGCGGAAATGCTGGTTGCCCTCACAAAATTATGATTCCTAAAGTCTTAAAAGCTCCAGATGGGCATGATTTGTGATGATAAAGCTTCATGAAATGTTTTTCTTAGAGTCTGCGTGTTTATATGTTTCATTTCGGTACCATGAGGTTCACAAAAACGAAATAAAGGCACTGCTTGTGAACAAAATGGTGCCGGTAAGTGTGACATTAGGCGAGTGCAGATTTTGTTTGCTCGAGTTCTTCTTTGAGATGCATTCAAAAGGCGAATCTTTGGTGAAAATATGCATTTCCAACACCATATTTTTTACTCATGCTATTAAAAACTGGGTTTTTAGAAGAAAAGTAACAGTATTGGCCACTCAAAAAAGAGCAATGCGTTCGTTACTTTGGTTTCCGTCGCGCCATGGGAGAAGAAAAACAATTGAACAACACACAGAGTGGTAAAATTGCAGAAAACCAAAGTCATGATTGTGTTTCATTCATTTCACAATCGAAATAAATAAAAAGATAATGAATGCACATAGATAATACACTGTGATAGAGCTTATCTCTGAAGTCGGTTCCGATCGTTTCCACCGGTAACTTACGTTTTCTACTCGTGTAGCAAACATGTCGCAAAATCATTTCTGCTTTAAACCACACAGGCAACCTTCACCTTGTCTTTCGGGCTTGTTTACACTGTTTGCGCATGTCTTCTGACCTTTACACGCTATTTTTTACCAATTAAAAGGCTTCGTTTCCGCTTGCTGCAGAAGTAACTTACGTCATGCTGCGCACATGGGTTGTTGCTTTCGGCGGTCCATCCGACTCATAATCTGGTTAATAACAATTTCTAGAATAGTTGAAATAATGCTCAAAGGACTTGTGTTGTGAAATAATGCCTCTTTTATTGATAATTCACTCAAATCGTGACCACAAGCATTCTCGGAAATCCATCACCCAAGCTGGCCGCCATTGCTATTCACCATTGCTATTTTCCACCTGCCTGTCACACATTCATTTGCCAGTATTGTGGACGTGCACATATGAATATGTGTGGCTGTGTGCAAATATGAGGACATTTACTTGAACTGCAGAACAAAGTGTGTCATGAAGCAGCACCTTACAGATTTCGAGTAATGATGAGCCTCAACTATTTCATCATCTTCTGACTTTATTTATTTTTTGTCCCTTCATACTTTACTACTACTACTACTTTACATGGTCATTCACTTAAACTTGTGTGCCTTATTTCATCAGTGTACACTCTATAAGCTGCAGTTTCATGCACGAATCCCTCTTCTTGCACAGTTTCACATCTTTTTAAAGAAAAAGTTTACTTTTTTCTTGTAATTGTATGCTGCTTGCTGAAACACTGCAGATATAACAATGGTTGATGATAGCATGTCCACGTGTGCAGGTTCTCAATGAGATATAATTTCCCAGCTGTTGTACAGAACTACTAGTGAGCAAGCAGGCTTTCACACAAAGAATCAGTGAAGAGAGTGTGCACTAGCATTTTTAGTTTTTGCTTGGCATTTTTGAGTCATCTAATGATCTATTGCTGATCATCTGACTAAGGTGGTGTTTGTTTGCTTGTTTGTTTGTTTTTCCACCCCCTTTTGATAAAGGAAAATGGTTTACTGGAATGAATTAGGGATTATGATTAATGTTATGATTAGTAAGACGCCCTAATATACCAATTTGCTGTGATGATTCTCACTTACTCTTGACTACAACAACCGGACCCCCCCCCCAAAAAAAAAATCAAAAAAATCAACCAACAGAATTCCTGAATGGGGCTTGATAAAGTTATTTGATACAAAATTAAATAATAAGAGTTCTACTATTTGTACTAACCTTGGCAATTAACTGAATTTCATAGTGGAAATTAAAATGTGAAAGATGTATCAATTATTGCAATCTACCTGTATTAAAGGTTTTAATATAAAATTGTGTGTGTATGTGTGTGTGTGTGTGTATGTGAGTGTGTGTGTGTGTGTGTGTGTGTGTGTGTGTGTGTGTGTGTGTGTGTGTTTGTGTGTGTGTGTGTCTGTGACTCTGTGTGTGTGTGTGTCTGTGACTCTGTGTGTGTGTGTGTGTGTAAATTTTAAGTCTTCTTTGTGAAAACCTCCTCTCCTTACTTTCCACATCATATTTTGAACCTTGAAAAGACTCAGGGAGAGGGATGGTGGGGCAGTGATGGAACCCTTCAGAGAAAAAGAGAGGGGGTGGGGATGGATAGTGGCGGAGGGGGGGTAGTAGGGGGGTGGGGTGGGGAGGGGATGTGAGGGAAGGGGGAAAGCATGGGGGAGAGTGGGCAGGCGCCCAAATCAAACAGCCCCATGCCGGCCTGTGTACACTTGTTGGCGGGGCAAAGTTACCCAGTGGTTTGAAGTTAGATGTGAAAATAGAATGTCACCTAAGTGATGGTGGGGCAGCGAGCTTTGAGGACTTGTCAGAGAAATCACTGGCACCATGTTTGCACTATCAGAGGCCAGTGTGGCCTTGTCTGCTGCCTGGTGTTGATGAGGGAGGGAGATGGCAGAGAGAGGTGGGACCAGGGGTGGTAGAGGGGAAGGGGGAGGACAAGAGGCAGGCACGCCTGCAGGGAGGCTGGCATTTATGCATTTTCATTAATCAGGTAGGTCAGGCAGTTTGTGTGTGGGCTTGTCTTCTTGCCTGTCTTGCTCTTTGTGTGTGTGTGTGTGTTTGTGTGTGTGTGTGTGTGTGTGTGTGTGTGTGTGTGTGTGTACGGGTGTGTGTGCATGCATGCATGCATGACTGAATGCATGCATGTGTGCGTGTCTGTCTCTCTTTCAATCTGTCTGTGTGTCTCTTTCATTCTGTCCGTCTGTGTGTGTGTGTGTGTGTGTGTGTGTGTGTGTGTGTGTGTGTGTGTGTGTGTGTGTGTCTTTGTTTCTGTGTGTTTGTGTGTCTTTGTGTATGTGTTCCTGTGTGTTTGTGTGTGTTTTGTTTGTTTGTGTGTGTGTGTGTCTGTCTTACTCTGTGTCTGTCTCTCTCTGTCTCTCTGTCTCTGACTCACTCTACTTCCCCCCGCTCCCTCCCTCTCTCTCTCTCTCTCTCTCTCTCTCTCTCTCTCTCTCTCTCTCTTCTCTCTCTCTCTCTCTC
>JAWQFJ010001532.1:65000-80000 GCA_034096865.1 Theodoxus fluviatilis | reverse complement strand
GGCCACAGAGTGTACATAGCAAGTAGCTTGAACTGAAGTCTTTGTGACTAAGCAAGTTCCTAGTCTGGCTTTAGAGGTTGGAAGAGATTTTTCTCTGCAAAGCTTACAAGACTGCTTTTGCGAATCGGGGTGAATCATGTTCACAGCTTGAGGCTGTGGTCTGACAGTCTTACCCTACAAGCTCAAGCAGTGCTACTTGGAATTAAAAGCAATGAGGGCAGTTAGAGATCACTTGGTACAATCACACATCTTGCCAGTCTCAGGGTGAAGATAAAAAAAGTGTGCCAACCTCTCTCTATCTTTGTCTGTCTCTCTACTACAACCAAAATGACAGCTACCACTTTCTGAACAGAGCTGACTCCGAACAGGACACAACAAATTGCTGGCACATATGTTCCACAAGTTCAAAGTCGGTCAGACAGACAGATGTTCTTGCAACACTGCCTCGATGACTGGTGAACACCTTCTCCAAGACTGCCCCCACCATGATGCCCTCAGAAGAGCCACGTGGCCAGACCCAACACTAGTGAGAAGCAAACTCTATGGCAACCTGGAGGAGCTGCGGAGAACAGCTGAATTTGTGCGGGCGACTGGCGCAATCATCTAGCGATCAACAAGAAGTCTCTCTCTGTCTGTCTCTGTTTCTCTGTCTCTGTTTCTTTGTCTCTGTCTGTGTGACTGTGTCTTTCTGTGTGTCTGTGTGTCTGTCTGTGTGTCTCTCTGTCTGTCTGTCTGTCTGTCTGCCTGCCTGCCTGCCTGCCTGCCTGCCTGCCTGCCTGCCTGCCTGCCTGCCTCTCTCTCTCTCTCTCTCTCTCTCTCTCTCTCTCTCTCTCTCTCTCTCTCTCTGTGGCAAGTGAGAAATTTGTTTTAACTTGTGCTGCAGTATGATTGTGTATTGATCTTTTACCAAAATTAATGAGAAAATGTGGAAATTGAATTGTATGGTATGTTTACTTGTGAAATGACTCAAGACGTGAGGTGAAGCATGGTGGTGATTTGAGGAAGTCTTTTGTAGGAAAATCTTATTCCTTGCACTGCCAGACATTACTAGCTGATTAGATTGATACGTAATGTAATAACAATGTGGCAAAATTATATATATTCAAGTGAACTGACTTTTTGTATGGACAGGGTCACCTTATTCATATCCATATCAGCTTTGGGTGTCTGTACTATCCAGTGTGTTTTGCATACCAAGCATTCAACATCCTTTTTTATATTAATCTAGAGATTAAGTCACAAAGTGTGTGTGTGTGTGCATGTGTGTGTGCATGTGTGTGTGCATGTGTGTGTGCATGTTTGTGCGCATGTGTGTGTGTGTGTGTGTGCATGCTTGTGTGTGTGTGTGTGTAAATTGTGTAATTTCAAAATGTCATTTTCATAGTCTAATTGAAGAGGCTATAGTTTAAACTGTTAATGTTATTTTGAGGTGAAATTTTACTTTTTGTTCATGAGAAAGGGATTATTTGTTGTGGTACAACAGGGTCACATTCTGTTGTTAGGCACTTGTTTTATTTATGTATGTATGTATGTATGTATGTATGTATGTATGTATGTATGTATGTATGTATGTATGTATGTATGTATGTATGTATGTATGTATGTATGTATGTATGTATGTATGTATGTATGTATGTATGTATGTATGTATGTATGTATGTATGTATGTATGTATGTATGTATGTATGTATGTATGTATGTATGTATGTATGTATGTATGTATGTATGTATGTATGTATGTATGTATGTATGTATGTATGTATGTATGTATGTATGTATGTATGTATGTATGTATGTATGTATGTATGTATGTATGTATGTATGTATGTATGTATGTATGTATGTATGTATGTATGTATGTATGTTATGTACGTATGTACGTATGTACGTATGTACGTATGTACGTATGTATGTATGTATGTATGTATGTATGTATGTATGTATGTATGTATGTATGTATGTATGTATGTATGTATGTATGTATGTGTGCACGTCCATGATATTGCCTAACACTAGGTGGGACATACTAAAACTGCAATGGCGCCGAGCAGTGTTTGGTTTCTTTGTAACCAGCGTGGCGATCACATGCGTATATCATTATAAAAGGTATTATTTTGATATCTAGCATGAGGGAACATCAATTTAGTTCTATGAAAACAAACATGATGTGATTCTGACCAAATCAATCGATGTGATAAGCTCCTCCGCGACGATTGAGTTTCGTAAGTAACACCAGAATGGCGTTGATCAGGATAGAGAAAGCACGGCCAGAGAAAAACTAGTGATAAAGTATTTATTCATGACCCATGAACGAAACTATTGAATTGTATTAATAAAAAACTAATGTAGAATGCTTTACTTATTCAAATTGGATGAAGATGGTCGATCGAACGGATCAAACGAACTGAAAGCTTCGCACATGTTTAGCAAAATGACGTACGTTACAGAAGGAAATGAAGGAAACGAAGCCTTCTCATTGGTCAAAAATCGCGTGTACTATGACGTATCCTTCCATAAACGTGTTCATTGACTGCAGGATGACAAATGCTTCCTTTGTAGCCGTTTCGAGTGCGGAAAAATATAGCAACACGTTTGGTACACGCGTACCTTCCGTAAGTAACGCATGGAAACGACCGACGCTGACCATCAAAATAGTCCCAAGAAATCGGTTAATACCAAAAGAAGAATAAAACTATGCAGTTGTATGAGTAAACTAATGAAAGGAAAAGTAATTTGAACCTTCTCTTCAACACATTTATGTACACATGTTTGGTTTCGATTTTTTTCCTCTGAGCAAGGGTGGTGGAAACGAGAGTAACGAACGCATAGGTCTTTTTTATTTCGGTAGAACTACCTCTGTTTTTATTTTGTGGCGACTTTCCACTGAAATATGACTAAATTAATAATTGAACTTGAATTATTTCACACAATCTATACTTTGTAAGGTGAATTTGCACAAGATAACAAGCATTCAAAAGTGGCGTCGCAAAATGTCCCGTTTTTCGGCGCCATTTTTCCGCTTTGTACGAGTTTAATTATTTTTTTTTGAATCTCTGCAAAGCAAAACTATAAAAACTATTGGTCATAACATTACAAAAACATTTAAAGAACCCATATAAATTTGAAATATATGCATGCTGACTGTGTTAGATAGTTTTATTCAAGTGTCTTTACCCAGACCCCCAGTTTTTGATAGTGTTAGGCAATATCGTGGACGTGCACATGTATGTATGTATGTATGTATGTATGGTATGTAGGTATGTATGTATGTATGTATGTATGTATGTATGTATGTATGTATGTATGTATGTATGTATGTATGTATGTATGTATGTATGTATGTATGTATGTATGTATGTATGTATGTATGTATGTATGTATGTATGTATGTATGTATGTATGTATGTATGTATGTATGTATGTATGTATGTATGTATGTATGTATGTATGTATGTATGTATGTATGTATGTATGTATGTATGTATGTATGTATGTATGTATGTATGTATGTATGTATGTATGTTATGTATGTATGTATGTATGTATGTATGTATGTATGTATGTATGTATGTATGTATGTATGTATGTATGTATGTATGTATGTATGTATGTATGTATGTATGTATGTATGTATGTATGTATGTATGTATGTATGTATGTATGTAACTTTGTATGAATTAATGCTGCTTCCAGGATCACATGTCAATGCCCATTAACTATTCTAAGTGTTTTTACCATCAAGGTAATCATAATTTTCTAACTGTCTGTAAAGTCAATGTAACAAACTGATGGTAAACACTGTACAGGTGACTAACAGGCCTACAAATGTAAACTTCTGTTTGGAAAAAATAATATATTGTGATAAAGATTTTGCAAATGACAAAGGCATATCATATGTTGTAGCCAAACAGAGATATGTGTTAAGCCCATATGATCAGCCGCTACTACTCTTTATTCCAAATTAGGTCTATGCTCTGTACAGTTACTCAATGGCTGAGAGTTTGTGTATTAATTTGTTCATGTGTGCAGATGTTGTACAATTTTCATGAATAAAGTCTTTTTGATATGTATGTATGTATGTATGTATGTATGTATGTATGTATGTATGTATGTATGTATGTATGTATGTATGTATGTATACATGTATATGTATGTATGTATGTATGTATGTATGTATGTGTGTGTGTGTGTGTGTGTGTGTGTGTGTGTGTGTGTGTGTGTGTGTGTGTGTGTGTGTGTGTGTGTGTGTGTGTGTGTGTATGTATGTATGTATGTATGTATGTATGTATGTATGCATGCATGTAATTGCATGTGAAGCAACTGCAGAGTGCTGTATCACCAGAACTGCATCTGTCTGCATGATTATTATCAGTGCCTAGATGACCTGGAGTCTGGAAATCCAGGCTGACAAGATAATCCCACAGAAACCAATCCTATTAGGTGGAACCATGTTTCAAAAGTGACAGTTTCTGCTCTTTACATGCTGTGTTAGGGACATTTATGAGTTGCATGCTGTGTGTTTTGTGGGAGGATTGATGAAATATTGATCACTTAGTAGCTTGGGAATGCTTTGCTGTGCAACAATGCCTCTTCCTATGGAGAGAAAACTAAACTTACAAGATAGAAAGCTAGGCCTACAAGATAGAAAGCTAGGCCTACAAGATAGAAAGCTGGGCTTACAAGATAGAAAGCTGGGCCTACAAGCTAGAAAGCTAGGCCTACAAGATAGAAAGCTGGGCTTACAAGCTAGAAAGCTGGACCTACAAGATAGAAAGCTGGGCTTACAAGATAGAAAGCTGGACCTACAAGATAGAAAGCTGGGCTTACAAGATAGAAAGCTGGACCTACAAGATAGAAAGCTGGGCTTACAAGCTAGAAAGCTGGGCTTACAAGCTAGAAAGCTGGGCCTACAAGATAGAAAGCTGGGCCTACAAGATAGAAAGCTGGGCCTACAAGATAGAAAGCTGGGCTTACAAGATAGAAAGCTAGGCCTACAAGATAGAAAGCTGGGCTTACAAGATAGAAAGAAAGCTGGGCCTACAAGATAGAAAGCTGGGCCTACAAGATAGAAAGCTGGGCCTACAAGATAGAAAGCTGGGCCTACAAGATAGAAAGCTGGGCCTACAAGATAGAAAGCTAGGCCTACAAGATAGAAAGCTGGGCCTACAAGATAGAAAGCTGGGCCTACAAGATAGAAAGCTGGGCCTACAAGATAGAAAGCTGGGCTTACAAGATAGAAAGCTGGGCCTACAAGCTAGTAAAGCTGGACCTACAAGATAGAAAGCTGGGCTTACAAGATAGAAAGCTAGGCCTACAAGATAGAAAGCTGGGCCTACAAGATAGAAAGCTGGGCCTACAAGATAGAAAGCTGGGCCTACAAGATAGAAAGCTGGGCCTACAAGCTAGTAAAGCTAGGCTTGCAAGATAGAAAGCTGGGCTTACAAGCTAGAAAGCTGGACCTACAAGATAGAAAGCTGGGCTTACAAGATAGAAAGCTGGACCTACAAGATAGAAAGCTGGGCTTACAAGCTAGAAAGCTGGGCTTACAAGCTAGAAAGCTGGGCCTACAAGATAGAAATCTGGGCCTACAAGATAGAAAGCTGGGCCTACAAGATAGAAAGCTGGGCTTACAAGATAGAAAGCTAGGCCTACAAGATAGAAAGCTGGGCTTACAAGATAGAAAGCTGGGCTTACAAGATAGAAAGCTGGGCTTACAAGCTAGAAAGCTGGGCCTACAAGATAGAAAACTGGGCCTACAAGATAGAAAGCTGGGCTTACAAGATAGAAAGCTAGGCCTACAAGATAGAAAGCTGGGCCTACAAGATAGAAAGCTGGGCCTACAAGATAGAAAGCTGGGCCTACAAGATAGAAAGCTGGGCTTACAAGATAGAAAGCTGGGCTTACAAGCTAGAAAGCTGGGCCTACAAGATAGAAAGCTGGGCCTACAAGATAGAAAGCTGGGCCTACAAGATAGAAAGCTGGGCTTACAAGATAGAAAGCTGGGCCTACAAGATAGAAAGCTGGGCCTACAAGATGGAAATCTGGGCCTACAAGCTAGAAAGCTGGACCTACAAGCTCGAAAGCTGGGCTTGCAAGATAGAAAGCTGGACCTACAAGATAGAAAGCTGGGCCTACAAGATAGAAAGCTGGGCCTACAAGATAGAAAGCTGGGCCTACAAGATAGAAAGCTGGGCTTACAAGATAGAAAGCTGGGCCTACAAGCTAGAAAGCTGGACCTACAAGCTAGTAAAGCTAGGCTTACAAGCTAGAAAGCTGGGTCTACAAGCTAGAAATCTGGACCTACAAGCTAGAAAGCTGGGCTTACAAGCTAGAAAGCTAGGCCTACAAGATAGAAAGCTGGGCCTACAAGATAGAAAGCTGGGCCTACAAGATAGAAATCTGGGTCTACAAGCTAGAAAGCAGGCTTACAAGCTAGAAAGCTAGGCCTACAAGATAGAAAGCTAGGCTTACAAGATAGAAATAATAAAAATAATAATAATAATGGGTATTTATATAGCGCTTATTCTCAAGTGAGCTCTAAGCGCTTTACAATCTCGTTCACACATCACAAGCAGACAATCAGATACAAGCAAATCACGTAGGCAATCAACACTAGCAGCAAAATCACATACAATCAGAGCAAGCATACAAACACATAACATTAACAAGCGAGCAGGCAGAATAATCAAACACTGTTGAAGCAAGCAACAACAGAAGAAAAAATAAACAAACAAGCAGGCTAAATAATCCAACACAATCAAGCAGGCATACCAAACACAATAAATAAACAAACAAGCAGACAACCAATCGACAATCTAAACAAGAATGAAATAAGCAAATAAAGAGAACAAACAAGCAAGCAAACACAAACGAGATAAGTGAATCAAAACAAAATATTTACAAAATACAATTACAAGAATATGTACGGGGAGCTGTGAAGTTGAGCGGGTGGGGTCAGTGGGAGGGAGGGGGAGGGGGGGGGGGGGCTATTTGGCAGATGTGTATGCAAGAGAGAACAGGTGTGTCTTTAGATCAGCGCGGAAAGAGTCAGACTCGGAAGAGGGATACAGACGAAGATTAGCAGGGAGAGAGTTCCAGACGAGAGGAGCGGAGGCAAAGAAAGAGCGGTCACCAAAAGATGATTTCATTTTACGAGGGACGAGGGTGGTGGTGTTTGCTGAAGAGCGAAGTGTTCTGCGTGGCGTGTAAGTGTCTATGAGGGCTGTGAGGTATGCGGGTCCTGTCTGTGTGAATGCGTTGAAAGATAAGCATGCAATTTTGTAAGTGATACGGTCCTCAACACGGAGCCAGTGTAGTTTCTGAAGGTGGGGGGTGATATGCTCAGATTTGCGGACTTTACAGATCAGGCGAGCGGCGTTGTTCTGCAGTTTTTGTAACCTGTCAATGAGATACTCGGGACAGCCATAAAGCAAAGCATTACAATAATCTAGCTTGGATAGAATGAACGCTGAGACAAGGGTCTTTGCCGCTTGCTCAGAGAGATAGTGACGGATTGAACCGATGCGACGGAGCTCAAAGTTCATAGAACGAATGATGGTCTGAATCTGTGCATGCATAGTGAGGTGGGAATCTAACGTAACGCCTAGATTTTTCACTGTGTCAGAAAAGGGGACAGTAGCACTGCCGATGGTGATGGACTCTGGGAGCTGGACAGAGGTAGACATGCGTGGTGAAGAGACAACCATATAAGAAATCTGGGTCTACAAGATAGAAAGCTGGGCTTACAAGCTAGAAAGCTAGGCTTGCAAGATAGAAAGCTGGGCTTACAAGCTAGAAAGCTGGACCTACAAGCTAGAAAGCTGGGCTTGCAAGATAGAAGGTGGGCTTACAAGATAGAAAACTGGGCTTACAAGATAGAAAGCTGGGCTTACATAGAAAGCTGGAATTACAAGATAGAAAGCTGGGCCTACAAGCTAGAAAGCTGGGCCTACAAGCTAGAAAGCTGGGCTTGCAAGATAGAAAGCTGGGCCTACAAGATAGAAAACTGGGCTTACAAGATAGAAAGCTGGGCTTACAAGATAGAAAACTGGGCTTACATAGAAAGCTGGAATTACAAGATAGAAAGCTGGGTTTGCAAGATGGAAAGCTTGGCTTACAAGATAGGAAGCTGGGCTTACAAGATAGGAAGCTGGGCTTACAAGATAGAAAACTGGGCTTACAAAAAGTACAAGATAGAAAGCTGGGCTTACAAGATAGAAAGCTGGGCTTACAAGATAGAAAGCTGGGCTTGCAAGATAGAAAGCTGGGCTCACAAGATAGAAAACTGGGCTTACAAAAAGTACAAGATAGAAAGCTGAGCTTACAAGATAGAAAGCGGGGCTCTTGATAGAAAGCTGGGCTTACAAGATAGAAAGCTGGGCTTACAAGATAGAAAGCTGGGCCTATAACTATAAGACAAATTCTGGTTATGCATGAGGCCCTGGATGTTTTAAACACATGACTACAGAGATAGATTGTTCGTTCTCTGTCAATGTAAACAGGAGACACATGCAGCATGTGCGTGTTTGTGTGTGTATGTGTGTGTTTGGTGTGTGTGTGTGTGTGCACATGGGTGCACAAGTGGAAGATGGGAGAGAAAAAGAGACCAAAAGAGTTGGGATGGTGGGTGCCGGTGTGAGTGCATGCTTGTGTGCTGGGGGGGGGGGGGGGGGGGGGGGGGGCGTGGGGGGGGGTGGGGGGGGATAGCAAGGCGGGGGAGAGACAGGCTTAAAACAACTCATTTAGAATGGGAAGAAAATCCAGATCAGAATTTCGGCCCTACACAGCCAGATTGATGGGCGAAGGAAGATTTGGGGCTTTCACTTCCAGGGAGAGGATGGGTGGGGAAAGTGGGAGGCTGGAAGGATGAAGAAGATAGGGTGTATTCAGTGTTAGTCTTTAGTGGAATGAATGGGGAAGGTGAAGTGGGAATGCAGTGAGAGGGTTTGGTGCATGCTTCTATGGGCGCCGTGGGCAAGGTCAGGCATTGATCAGGTCGGGGCAAAGCCAATAATTGGGGGTTATGCAAACATAATCTGCAGCTCCAACCCTCCGTTTATCACTGTATTGATCCAGTGTGACGCCACCAGAACCACTCACCACAGAGTGCCCCACTGTCTGTAGAATGCACACCACCTTCATAGTCTGCACCACTGTCTGTAAAATGCACACCTCTTCCATAGTGTGCCCCTCAGTCACTAGAAGTAGAATGCACACCTCCTCCTTAGTGTGCCCCACTGTAGAATGCACACCACCTCCATAGTGTGCCCCACTGCCTGTAGAGTGCACACCACCTCCATAGTGTGCCCCACTGCCTGTAGAGTGCACACCTCCTCCATAGTGTGGCCCACTGTCTGTAGAGTGCACACCACCTCCATAGTGTGCCCCACTGTTTGTAGAATGCACACCACCTCCATAGTGTGCCCCACTGCCTCTAGAGTGCACACCACCTCCATAGTGTGCCCCACTGCCTGTAGAGGGCACACCTCCTCCATAGTGTGGCCCACTGTCTGTAGAATGCACACCACCTCCATAGTGTGCCCCACTGTCTGTAGAATGCACACCACCTCCATAGTGTGGCCCACTGCCTGTAGAATGCACACCACCTCCATAGTGTGGCCCACTGTCTGAAGAGTGCACACCACCTCCATAGTGTGCCCCACTGTCTGTAGAATGCACACCACCTCCATAGTGTGCCCCACTGCCTCTAGAGTGCACACCACCTCCATAGTGTGCCCCACTGCCTGTAGAGTGCACACCTCCTCCATAGTGTGGCCCACTGTCACTAGAGTGCACACCTCTGAGTGTGCCCCACTGTCTCAATAGAAGATCAGATCAGAGAAAACCAGACAACTTAACATGCAAATGCACTGAAATGAATTATAATTCATTCACGTTATTTAACCAAACTTTCTGCTCTCCCAGTTAATGTATACAGCAGTTTTCATGTTCCCCTCTCTTCAAGCTTATCTGCAGCTGATCAAACCTGCACCGACTTGCAGTTTCCCTCAGCACAGTTTGCCAGCAGTCTCTTGGGCTAAACTGATTCCTGGAAGAAGAAAAAAGACAGCTACTAAATTTCATCCGTGCATGTCAGTAGTTCGCCCCATGTGAAAGCTGGGGTTAGCCAAGCTGTGGAACTAATCAACTTGAGGGATCAACTTCAAGGTGAACTCTATAAATGTAGACATCTCTGATCCCCCCTTGGTCTTCCGTTTCCAGAGAACACCGGGTCAAGAGCGTCCTCCGCCTCCACCGACGCTTCGTCTCGTGTCTCTCGACAAAGGCCCCACAACACCTGCGCCCACCCCCCCCAGGCCTTGCGTGGATCCCTCGGTAAGCAACCACGGGACTGGGGGTCCGTGACAAAAGAACATAAGTCCCCCCCCCCCCCCTTATAACCCAACGTCCCCCCACCCCCACACCTCCCCCTCTCCCCCGCCCCCCTCCTCTTTTTTTTTCTTCCTGCCCCCTCCTCCCCCCCCCCCCCCCCCCCCTTAGCACTGTCCTCCCTGTACCCAGCTGATTTATGAGGTGGGCCAGCCCCTCTAGCTAGTCTAATTCAGATCAAGAAGCTGTGATATGATATTTTGTCATTAATCTTTGCTCACTTCAAGGCTGCTGTGACTGAGAAATGGTTGTTTAATGGTATGGGAAATGAATTCAAAGTGAAAAGTTGTTGTTGTTGCTTGGTTTGCAATCATTTGTATGTATGTGCCAATGTAAGTGGGTACAAAAAGTCTGTTTGCATTTAGGTTTAAGGGTTGTTTAGATAATGTGAAATATTGTGTATTATTGGTATATCTNNNCACGTTATTGAGAATGGCGACCTTAGCTACAAGTGGTATATAGGTCAAAGCAAGCCCTATCTTTTGATACCAGTTTGGTTGACCTTGCTTCAAGGTCAAGGTCACAGGAGCTCTTCAAAGTTGGATTGTATACATATTTTGAAGTGACCTTGACCCTGAACTATGGAAGATAACTGTTTCAAACTTAATAATTATGTGGGGCACATGTTATACTTTCATCATGAGACACATTTGGTCACATATCATCAAGGTCAAGGTCACTTTGACCCTTATGAAATGTGACCAAAATGGGGTAGTGAACCACTAAAAGTGACTATATCTCATGGTAGAAAGTGCCAATAAGCACCATTGTGCTTCCTATGTCTTGAATTAACAGCTTTGTGTTGCATGACCTTGATGACCTTGACCTTGGGTCAAGGTCACATGTATTTTGGTAGGAAAAATGTGTAAAGCATTTCTTTGTGTATGATGTCATTGGTAGGTTTAGTTGTTTGACCTTGACCTTGAAGGTCACCTGAAGGTCAAGGTCATATAAAGGTCAAGGTCAAGCATGTGAGTCGTATGGGCTTTGCCCTTCTTGTTTGGACTTGACTGGTACCCTGCAATGACAAATATTTGAATTATACCACAAGGATTGTTCTAGTATATTGTCAGCAGGATTATCTGTCCCAACAACCTTATTCCAGTGCTTCATTACATCATAAAAGAAGGTGTTTTGAGGGATGTACAGCTTGAGGTGATTTTCATTCAATGTTGAATTAAAAAAAAGTATTTCCCAATCTTACTGAGATAATGTCGAAATGTTGTTTTCCATTCTCCTTGATTGTTAGAGTTGTGTAGCGTTTTATCCAGTTTGCTTTAACTGCTGATTTAAAGATTTGAACATCTAACATTTGCAAACCACTCTTTTCTATCTTTTGACACATTACTTTGGAGCTATTCTGTCAGGTTTATCATTCCACTTAAACAGTTCCTTGTTTATTGCTTTTAGTTGATTCTCAGTTGGTATCAGGTAGATTTGTCAATGGGTATAGTAAATAGGGTAAGCTAGCATCTTAATAACTGTTATTTTACCATATAAGGTGAGGTTACGAGGTTTCCATGTGTGTAATAGCATAACCATTTTCTTAAATCTCTCATTCATGTTTATTTCAGTCATTTTGCTCCTTTCCCTATTTTCTTCTAATGTCCTACATTGCCCTCTCTTCTATTCTCTCCTTTCCTTCTCCTTTCTTTCGCCTTTCCAGTATTCGGGGCTTTAATGTATCCTCTTTTCCTCCTCTGCCGTTTTCTTCCCCTCTCTTGACCCTTCACTCGTTCCCCTCTCCTTCCTTCCCCTCTCTTGTCTCCTTTCCTTCTCCTCCCATTCCATCTTCACTCCACATCCATGGTGGGAACCCTAGGCAGAGGCCAGCCATCAGGGACGATAAGCCAGCGTAAAAATGTCTGGGGGTGAAGAGGCCGTGCTGCTTTATGAGGCATGCAGGCCAGCACGGCAGACAGCCTGGGGCAGGTGGTCTCCGAGTCCTTGGTGGTGGGGCAATGACCCTTCGCAAAGAAGGTCTTTCCATCTTCTTCCTTTGCGGTGGAGTCATGGTCAAGAATAGTCTCTGGGTGTGCTGAAGTGCAGGTCCTTGAACAGTGTAATTCGATGCAACACGGGTTGAAGGGCGCTGTGCAGTCATATACAATACAGTTCATTCCACAGAGCTCAAGGCTTGAGGGGGATCGACAGGAGAGGTTTCGAACCAGAGGCGGAACTTCCTTGGAGTTGGGGGATAAGAAAAGACTCACCGCGTCTCTCTACGCGACCCATAACGGGCAAATACCTTGGGAAATGGAGACTTGACTTGCTCTTACCCTAACCAGCTGCAGTAATTTTATAGTCATTGGCCTTAAGTAGCCCACAGAAGACGATAGACCGCAAGACTTCATTCATTCATTAATTTCAGACGCGGATACCTAAACTGCGATTTTAGCTCCCGCCTGAAGTCCTAAACGTTAACTGTTTATCCCCTGCTAAATTTCGGCTCGGTATTAGGAAATGTACAGCACGTGCAATTTAATTCATTTTTATACGAAGCAGCACTTTGCATACATTACAGTGCATTGAAATATGTATGTTTGTATTCACTCTTGTAATGCGCCTTTTTTCACACGGAGGCACGCTCAAGGCGCCAACAATTAAAACTGGAATAGGTAGGTTTTCAACCTCTTCTTCAAACTAGCAAAACTGCTTGATTTTTTTTCAGTCCTTGCAGAATTGCATTCGAAAGTCTTGAGCCGATAAAAGGAAAGTATCTACACCCATGTCTCATCAAGTGTTTCTTTGCGGAACACCAAGGAGAAAAAAACACAAAGACAACTACAGGACTGCAATACGCCTCCCGGCGTTTTCAAGCCGTTCTTTTCATCCCGAGAAACGACAACCAAGAAAATCAAAGAGTTCTTCACATTGGGACTATGGGGTCTGCGGTAGTCCCAAGTCCTAGCTCATCGTCAACTTGGCGGAATGCAGGACAGAAATCAGCAGACGAGTCAGTCCGTCTGTGTGCCGGCCTCGTGGGACAGGACGTGCTGCGGGGAGCCGGGCCTTGCGTGTCTCTGCATAACTTGCCCGCACTTCAAGTGACCGCCCAGGCGTCTGTAGCGAACGCCTCTAGCCATCCCTATGTAGACGCAGTAGCTGGAATGACTCGGCGTGCCACCGCTTGGCCGGCATGCATTGGGTTCAAATCTGGGGGGACGGGGCATCCACTGGAAGGTTCGATGGAAAATGGGGTTGGATGGAGTGGGAGTGGGGTGGGTGTGGGGTGAGAGTTGAGGGGGGGGGGGGGATAGAAACGAATGAGTGAGGAGAGAGGTTGAAGGTGTGCTGAATAAGACAATCGGTTTGAGATCAAGGGTTTATAGTTTTTATTTGTATGGATATAGCTGATTGGTTATCGTCCTGGTCGATAGACTATATCATTTTGAGAAAGGCAGGGTCTGAAAAAAGGTTGCCCCACTCCAGTAATCACACCAGTCAAATAGATATCGGTGTCTCTTACTTTTAAAATGTGTTTAGCATTGAACATGCGTACAAGATGAGTATGAAGTTCAGACAAACTAAACAGGCGGTTCGGAGGCTGCCTGCACACCCGTGTCAATGTGCGCCGAGTCGGTCTTCATGCACGCCGTTGGTTGCTTCGATTGTAAAACAAATCAGAGAAAAATTTATTTGCCCGTTCGGGCAAGTCCACATGGACTTTGCCTTGCCGCAGGAGAACAATAAGTTGCCCCGGACATTGGGGCAGTCGCTTGTGTTGAACCTTGAAGGGAAGTTGCCCATTTTTGTAGTCGTGCTCCGAACGATCTCCATCTGTGCAGGGTTGTTCACACGTGAATCTACGCTGGCAAAGAAGGGTTGGAGCCATTTGAAGAATCATGTTTGACCCCTTAATATCACATTATTCTCCCTCGTGTTTTACGTCCTCCTTCATACTGAATAATTGATTAGAAGCCATAGGAACAGAGACCTGTTGCATTGAATGAATAACCATTGACACGACTCTTGCATTACGGCGACGAAAAAGGGTAAACTGTTTATTTATACATGAACTGCTCATAAAAATGAAGGAGAAACAACTGCAGACACGTCTGTCTCGGTCCGACTCTGTGAATCTCCTGTAAATTGGGGGGTATGATAGACCCACCGCGTCTCCAGCCCGATTCGTCGTGGCTTGACTTGATCGTGTTCCAACCAGTTCTGGAGATGTCATGATTAATGGCCTTACATAGCCTGCAAAGACGGATGGGACGACCAGCGCTTGTGATTTTCGTGATCAATGGCTTTGCATAGCCTACAAAGGCTGACGGGTCTTAAAACTCCACCATCATCTTCACCAAGCTGGGTGAGACGGTCAACAGAGACGACTGTACAAACACGGGGCGTGTTACAGCCAGGGTGCCATGTCTGCTGTAGCGTGTTACCGCCAAGTGACTGGGACTCCTGAGTCAACTAGGTACCTGCCGCGTTGTGGACGTACCCTGATTAACGGTCGGCAAAAACTCTGTGTGGCGTGGGGCTATCAAACTTTGGGCAAACGCCACACCTCCACTTGCCCCCGGTAGGTAGGGAGTAAGAATTGACCCACCACGTCTCCCTGCGCGATTCGTGAGAGGCGAATAAGTAGGGAAATCGAGAAGTGAT